>MJUU01015715.1:68787-97282 GCA_002080025.1 Modiolus philippinarum | reverse complement strand
ACAAGCAACTGTGTGTACAGCCAAGCATATTGGCAAACAAAGCAATGAAAGTAATACATCATACATAATCTGAAGAAAAAAGGCCCCATTCAGTGAAAAAATAAGAAGAGCGAGTATCCCAAGATTTAAAAATGTCATATATAAGTGTTCTAGTTTGATTAATTGATTGATTGAATAGTTAGAGTTTAACGTCCAATGAGCAATATTTCAGCTATATCAGGACGAAAACAAGTTAATCAATTAAAAAATTGAAAGTAGAAGAAAGAAACAAAGGAGGAAGGGACAACCGGGGCAACGACTTTTGACTGCCACTGGAAAAGGGGGGAAATGGGTCGGGGCCGAAAATTTAGCCTTCTACAAGACACCCAATGCGTCTGCTCTCTTTAGAGAAATCTAGAAGGGATTTTTATACTGCATGGAGCGTGGCGTTTCTCCAGACAGTTTGGCTACAATGGTTCGCGGTCAGGCTTCCGTATTATGACCCGACTACCCGGCAAAGACAAGGGCATTCCCCTATTCACCACCTGGGGACGCGCCCGGCAGTTCTGTAGCCAAAGCCCCTGAAAACCGATTCAGGTGCCGGGCCTCTGTTAGGAAGACTCATACTCTAAGCTCAGAGGATGCTGCGGGCCTATTCTTCAGCCGGGACCGCGCACGGCGGTGTTCTAGTTTGATCTGCACTGATTAGACTTAAGTTGTCGAAATGCGCATATGCAGAAGATAATTCAACAGTAACTACACTTTATTTGTTTTTTTCTTTAGATTTTGTTGCTGTTGTTGTTTTGTTGAATTGTTTATTTATTTATTTTTTTTTTGCATTTTTTGTTTGGTTTTTTTTTTTTTTGTTTTTCTGGTGTGTGTTTGTGTTTTTGTTGCTTTTTTCATCAAAACTAAAGAAACATTAGTCTTTGATATGGCTCAAATTGAAATACATAATTGTTTGACATTCATTATGAAACCCGGAATATCGAAAAGTAAATTAATTTAGATAATTTCGTTATGGTCTTAATTCTTAATCATATTTTTCATCTTTTGATTTCCTGCCTTTGGTCATGCTTGTTTTTACCATGTATTTGTAGAAACTTTCTCTCATGTGCATTTACTCCATATCCCTTCATGTATTATGAAAAATACAAGACATACATAGTGGAGCAACCTACCTCAATTAAGTTTTAATTTCATAGAATGAAAAATGTGTATTAAAAAACAACGGTAGTAGAATATCTTAGACACAAATGATGTGGTTATTACGAACATCAAAGTGCAGAAATATGGCACA
Organism: Modiolus philippinarum; assembly: GCA_002080025.1. Classification (NCBI taxonomy): domain Eukaryota; kingdom Metazoa; phylum Mollusca; class Bivalvia; order Mytilida; family Modiolidae; genus Modiolus; species Modiolus philippinarum. The sequence continues at coordinate 96,003 of MJUU01015715.1, read as the reverse complement.
AAAACGAGAATACAGAACAACAAAGACATTGGACACCCAAAACAGCATGGAAATAAAAACACAACATTTAAAACTAAGGCACTTGCGGTGTGCGTGAAATCTCCATTAACAAACGAGAGTGAAATCAGGTGCTGGAACAGTAAGCATGTCCTGCCCTGTATACGATATCCGTCACACGGTCAGTGTAGCATATATTTGGATAGATCTACATGTATCTGAAAAACTCAAAATTTCTGAAATCTCTATTTTCTGATATTGTCATGGCCATGGAACGTAATTTTCCCAACCTTACGTTATAAAAGAGGTACACACATTAATACATAAATTAACACTTTATTTTTCAACTCTCCATTCATGACTTACGTCAAAACACTTAAAAGCAACTTACTCTGCATAAAACAGTAATATCAATGCAAACTTTATGTATACATATAATGCAAAAGAGTGATTCAATATGTTAGTATATGGGTTAAGGTAATACTAAATATTTTAGACAGTAACAATTAACATAGTTTTACAATCAATCAACATATTCTTGAAATTAATCATTGTTTTGTATCAAATCATACCAAACTAAAAGATGAGAAAAATTATTTTGAATTATGAGTTTATGATATATTAACAATATAAAATGAGCAATGATATAAAGCATCATCATAAATTTCCACATAGTTATGCGAATTCAATAACATTTCAAACATTATTCTCAAGCTACTTCTAAAAACGTTCATTTCGTCCGTCACTAACCTTTAAAAAGTATCTGATATTCCATTTGAACACCGTTATCCCAGGCTAAAAGTCTACTATGGATCGGATTACTCTGCGGGTAATAGTTCACCATCGTATTAAATCTGTAAGGATTAATAAACCCTTTCTTTGGAACACTGAATTTTCTTTCTTTATATAGATCATAGGCAAAATCGATTCCTGTTCTCAAAACCATATTGTCTTTGATCAGATATAAAATGCCACCTGCAATGAATCCATTCCCATATTCTCTTGAATTGACATCAAGTCGCCATGTCTTTATCTTGTGCATATACAAATGATCCATTTTTGTAATGTATGTACTATTGGGATCCTGTGGGTTTCTATAGATAATCCACATACCATTTCCATCAACCTCAATATCAAAATAAGTATGACTTCCGGTATACAAATAGTTACTATCGTTATAAGATGCTCCTTGTATTGTTTCATAAGAGTCAACTGTTCCAAGGACAAAGTTAAATCTTGCTATCTTGTTTTCACCAGCTATTTGATAGTACAGCGAACCATTATAGACCACGTGACTATTGCCGTAGTAATGGAAATAATCCAGATCATGCGTTCTATCAATTTGAGCTGATGCAAAGTTTAAACTGGACGAATATCGATAAACATACTTTCCATAATAACTATGCGTGACATAATAATTATTTGACATCATTGTATCACGCATCCAACAACCTTCCTTTGGACCAGATTCTCTTAAAAATAGTGGAATTCCTATCATCTCAATCGTGATATCTATTGAAAAGTATCATATGTTATATGAAAAAGTACAATAATGATAAATATTGTGCAAATATTAAATTGTGGGTGTAAACGATAACTAAATACAGAATTTTGTTTCTGCTTATGGCCATTTCGACAACATGTCTCTTCAGTGCAGAAAACCCTAAATAAAGTCAATCATACTACATCAGTTATACAGTTTATATGTGAAGTATTTGCACAGTAACTTTTATAAACAGTGCTTCTTTTTTACTGCCTGAAAACAATCGTTTCTATTAACGTAATTATGTTAAATTTTTTACTTTCTGTTTCGAAATATATTTTGTCATTATCCCACATTTCCTAAGTAATAATTATATTTGTAATAAAAGACATTTTCTAGAACTACCTGGTTATGAACAGTATTATGAATTAATTTACTTCCTGTGAGAAAGTTCTTTTATAGTAAAACAGTTTTATTTTCGCATAGTTTTAACAGAAATAGCGTTGACTGCACTATTGCACCGCTGTTGTGAAGACTTTTGATTTCTACGTCAATCATCATCAATCATCACGAGCTGAAGGCGGAGTTTTGATTTGACCGACAGGTGGGTGGTACTTATCCGCGTGATCACCTGTGCAACAATTATTGATGTAATCAAGTTTCTAATTATCATTTGAAAGAGTGTCGTCTGCTACAGCGCTAAGATTTGTTTGTTTTTTACAGTATTTATGTTGACTTTGCATATTTTGTTATTTAAATAGAAAAGAAGATTTTGTTATTTAAATAGAAAAGAAGTATTTGTCAATGTAACTTTTCAAAATCTTCAACAATCAGTATGATAATAATATTAATTTTGTGTTTTACATTGACTATGGAAAATAGTAGCCAGGGTGATGGACAATAGTGCACTCCCCTTCGGGTCGTGCAGTATTGTCCACCACCCTGGCTACTATTTTCGCATAGTTATGGGAAGCCATATTTATATTTATTCAACGTTTAAGATATCTTATATATTATATAAGATATCTCCAATTTTTTATAAGATATCTTATAAACTTGATCAGATATCTCATATAATGGAGAGTTTATAAGATATCTGATAAAATATATAAGATATCTTATAAAATATATAAGATATCTTATACACTTTAGGAGATATCTTATATATTTTATCAGATATCTCAAAACATATATAAGATATCTTATAAATCATGTGTTATAAGATATCTCATAAAATAAATAAGATATCTTATAAAACTTATAAGATATCTCATAAAGTTTATAAGATATCTCATAAAAAATAATTTATAAGATAAATGATAAAAGATATCTAATAAACCTAATAAGATATCTCATAAAATATATAAGATATCTTATGTATTATTCTTTTGTAAGATATCTCATGAAATATATAAGATATCTTATAAAGTTTATAAGATATCTCATAACCTTGTTTCGAAATACAATAATTGCTCCCTTTAACCCGCGGATCTTTTTTAGCCAATCATAAAATTTGCTATATTAAAAAAAAATCATCAAGAGCGAGGCAATTAGACATATTCGCAACACCAGTGACAAAAGTGAGCTACAAAAATTCCTATCAAGCTTCAAATTGAACTTGATAAAAAGAGGCTACAATGAACTTGAAATCGATGAAAATATAAAGCAGGCTATGACAAAAAACAGAGCGGATTTTTTTAAATCAGAAAAGGAATAAACATCAGAAGGATATTTCTCTCGTGTTTTCGACAAAATACATCCTATGCATTAGAAAGATAAAACAATGTATAACCAAGCATTGGCATTTGTTGGAACATAACGGTGTTTGTAAAAATATTTTTGCAAACCAACAATTCATTGCTTATAAAAAGCATAAAAAGTTGGGGGACATATTGACCTCTTCGAAAATAAAAAAAAATAATTTTTTACACACAAAAAAGGCAGATCCCTGATATGGCGAGCCTTATTAAAACGCCGAAACACTAGATTAGTGTAGGGTCGAGATTAACAATTTACGAATACATGTATCATGTAATCAAATGAAGATTATTAATATACACATTCCTAAACTAGTGTGTGTTGGAAAACATCAATTTGCGGTATTTGATACACATGCATCATGTTATCATTTGACATAGATTAATATTGTACACAATCTTAAATAAGAATTATAAGTCGGTTGTGGTTGATTTGAATCATGATGGAAAACATGGATGTTGGGTGTCAATTATTTTAATATATTTTGAATTGCAATACGAATAGAATTAAGTAATCTCACTTTCTCTTCGTCCATTTTATTTCAAAATGGTCACATGATCTATTTACTGCAGTTCTAAAGTAAGGGATACTATATTGCTAAAATTTTTACATTTTTAAGATATCTCATATCTTTTATAATATACGAAATATCTTATAAATCTTTTTTTACAAGATATCTCTTATACTTTATAAGATATCTTATAAAGTTTATAAGATATCTTATAATGTATATGAGATATCTTTTTTAAACGATCTTTATAAGATATCTTATAAACTTTATAAGATATCTCATATATTTTACCAGATATCTTATAAACTTGATAAGATATCTAATAAAATAAATAAGATATCTTATAAAAGATATAAGATATCTTATAAACTTTAGGAGATATTTTATGAAGTATATGAGATATCTTATAAATTTTATGAGATATCTTTGAAGAGGAATAAATGTAAATACGGCGTGCCATACATAGTCAATGTAAAACACAACATTATTATATAAATAAAGGTGTAGTTGTCAATATAGAATTTATACCATGCTTAAACTCATTTCAAATTTGTATTCGTGATAAAAACAATTATTACAATCTAAGATATGCTCTGTTTCGCATATGTAATATAGCCGGAAGTTAACTGTCAATATTATAAACCTAGTCTGATATGGCCATATCAGACCGCTTCGTTCTGAAATATCCATATCAGCCTAATTGGACGTATATAATAAACAGATTAAGACATGGCCTTTTCCATATAAGCACGGTTATCATCCGGAGACTCTGATATGGGTCGAAGGATGATAACCGTGCTGATATGGAAAGGCCATGTATCAATCTCTATCTTTTTAACGTACATGATGTCAAATGAAACATTTCATTGTATTGATCAAGAAAGTTGATATCATATCTGATAAAATTTTGCTTATAATGCCGACTGACTTCTACGTACCTAAAATTAAGACAAAAAGAATAAAATGTATTAAAAAGAGATTTTGATATTTTTGCAGTCATGCTAATGAGAGAAAAAGTCTATATGATATGTTTCATTGACATTCATTTCATAGTAACATAAGTAATATACATACACTATATAATGTTAGTAGTATACAAGCGTTGATGTATTTAGACAAGGAATTAGTACATGCACCATTTTTGTTGTCTTTTTCTTTAGCTAAAAAATCTTGTGTTTTCACTCCTCCTTTGAAAGCATTAATACGAAAAAAATTCTTCAGTACATATAAATAAGTAGTATTTTTGTTCGAGAATAATGAACATAATATATATATATTAATATATAAATATATAACAGAATTGAAGGTGTTGACTGTTATCTTTTGTTTTTTAATTTTTAGTTTAAAAAACAAGTTCGGTTCTCTCTTACTTTACACAGAAATTGACGTTCCGTGGTTTAAGATATTTACTAACATGCATTTTGTTCGCCCATTTGGTACATGAGGATCATGCAATTATACGTGAAAATAATACTTTAAAAATTATTCAAATATCAATTTTGAACAATGCAGTTCTTAAGTCAGACCTCTATCCATGCAAGTTAAAAGACTGGGATAAGTGTATTAACATGGATGTATTATAAGACATGCTGTAACCTCTTTTCCTTGGTGGAAGAACAGGTGTCGGCAATGTTGTCGGAGGTTTTACTGTTGTCAGTGGTGTTGTCGTTTCTTACAAAATATTGAAATTAAATTTGAAATTGAACTTAACGTGATAAGACTAAGACTTGAAAGTTTGTGTCATCATAATGCCGCCTGCAGAAATAGAACTATCAAAAAACGACCCTACTGTAAATACTGACTTGAAATCTCAAAACACTTAAAAAGCCGGTGACGCAGTGTATGTTTCATTGTGGCATTGATTTTATATATTCTTTATCACTGACGATGAGAAATTGTAAAATTTGCGAAAAACAGCAACTGTAATGAAGGTAGCAACAGTTAAGTATGTTAAAAGACGTGCTGTAACATATATGTTATCGGAACAACAAATAAATTGAGCAATTCAACGCCGTCTTCAAATACAATTAAAAGAGTTCAGTATCCACTAAACATAAAATCTCTAAAATACCCTTAGTTCTTTGGTCTTGATCACAACTCTATATACATGATCTTAAAATGCGTGTAATGAGCGGGTAGTTGTTATTATAAATACATAACTTGTACACTGTATAAATAACTACGAGGGATAAATAATAATGAAAGCCCATGGATGCTGTCACAAGCAATTGTAAATCCTTTTTACTAGTTTTCTCAAACATTTTAGCTATAATAAAACTAACTGTTAATTAATATACAAATTTTGCACTATAACGATACCTGTTTGTGAGTAAATGTTCATAGTTATTTGTAAAACAATGACGACGACGTTGCTACACTTAGTTTTTTTATGGAATTCAATAGACGTTGTCAGCATTGAAAATTACCCAAAACAATGTAGTAACACATTCAAGACTACTTTCTCTTACTAACAAGTCAGGAAGGATCTGAATAAATCTTTCTTAGTTGTGTTTTGAATATGAAAATTATCCATCATAATGTGACTAACAAGCACTAAAGCATATTACATATTATTTACATACCTGTTATTTTTGGTTCTTTTGGTAAGTGCTCTAAAAAATCAAAAGAGACATTTGATCACATTTTTTCTCTTTTTTTGTACGGAGACCTTTCAGTTTATCAACCGTTCCTTTTTTGTTGTACAGGCGGAATTATTTGAATAAGAATATTGTAATACAGTTATTTTTTGCACAGCTTATAATTCTACCAATTTTTTTTTATTGTGTTTACTAATTATAAAAGGGTATATTAACAGATATATATACAGCATAACGAAATTTACTGTTTATAATGCAAAATCGGTATTTTAGTATATAGCTTTATTTAAAGCATGACCACTCTCCTTCGAATGGTGCATATGGCCATTCTGGATATCAGATGAATGGGACTGTTTCATAATGCACAGTTAGCTCCCCTTATCACTTACTGGTGAGTTCCGGTCGATAATGCTTATGCATTTGTTTGTAAAATTGGTCATTTTAAAAATTTCATATCTTTATGCCCACTTATAATTCTTAAATAATTCGTTTTGCATATTAAAATATCATATTTAAACTTTAAATACAGGAAATGGCTTGCCGATATATGAAGCCGTTTTGTTAAAACCAGTTTTAAAATACACAACGGAATGCGATTTGCTTCCCTTTAAGATCCATACTTCTACAGAAGTTTACAGTCTACGTATAAAGTAAGGTTTGATATTTAGCCCTATATAACTTATTCTTTTAAACATTAATTTCAAATAGAAAATATGTATTCGTTTTATTTTCTTGTTTTTATTCTTATTTTATTTCTTTTTTCTTATTTGCTTATTTTTTTATTTTTATGCATTTGTTGTTATTTATTTAATTCATTTTATGTTATTGTGTAATACAATAAAACAATTTTATTAGCAAAACCTTTCTTCTGATTGTAATTTAATTAAATTTTGAGATGACAAACATGTAACCTGATTGCAAATTACCTGAGAGGGTTACCCTGCCAGTTTTGCAGTTTGCAAAACATGTACAACTTTTCAATATACAGATGTATCAATATACAGGTATATAATGTATAGGTGTTATTGAATTCGAGTAGATGACATTTGTAACAGTAACTTGCATAAATTTAATATTGAATTTCAATAAGATCTAAAATGATTAAATGTTCGGAATTAAAGCCGGTTGTTTTAGGTCCGTTCTTTTTTCTATGTTTTATTTATCTATACTAATTTTTCATCCCTTACACAAAAATATAAATAAAAACAAAATTATGATAATCTTAAGAAATACATGTTGTTTAAAAAGCAATTTTCATTGTTATTGTTTTTGTGCTTTTATGGTTGATGTTTTTTCACTTTGTTTTGCCACACCTATTTGTACATCAAAAGAACACTGCTGGTTTTGGTATTTAAGCGATTCACAGGTATGGATATTGTGTGTCCAGGTTACAGGTAAACAGTATGCAATGTAGTAAATGGCTTCATATTCAGCAATTTTTTATTATTTGAAAAATAAACGACATTTGAAGATCAATTTATGACACTTATTTGTGTCGATACCTGGTGTCTTTACAAAATGATTTAAAAATATCTACAAAATATACGGTTTTGCGATTTTCGGATCTTGTAGCTTACATATCATTTATTGTAACTTCATTAAAATTAGGTATATCATTGTTCATGGTTTTTCACAATTTTATATTAAACTTTGCCAATTTAACATTATTTTAAACGGGGCTTGCCAACCGGAACTCACCAGTACACTAACGAACCTAGCGGCAGACAAGATAACTAGAAATAGTGAAACAGTCCCATTTTACTGTAGTAATATATGCGGGTGTTTTCCAAAAGGCTGAGATGGCTCAATATTACCTAGAAGAGGTAAATAGATGGCGATGTATGGTAAATGATTTTCCGGAGCTTTCTGGCAATACCGAAACAACGCCTTTTTTCTGATGGTTTCGGTATTAGCAAGGTGTTTTTTTCTTACAACATCCTCAAATTTTATGGATTTTTACGAAGAAATATAGTTTCAAAAAATTATAAATTGCTTGTCTTCAAGTAAAAATGTCAATGTTTGAATTCATTTCTTAGCAAATGTTTGGAAGTACTGTATTTAATGATGCTGGTAAATTTTTCACCTCCATGTACCCCATTCCTTGCTTATTTATGGTGGATGAAATAAATTTTAGATCGGTAAAAATTAGATGCAATAAATAGAGTAATGAAAAGTGCTAATGTTTTCTCAAGAGCTTGAAAAATATCGAAAATTCCACTCTAAAAGAGAAACATTAGCTGATTTAACAATCATTCCAATTAAGTGACATGACAATGTATTGAGTATAATTGTATTTGTGTATTCTAAATACATATAGAATAATATCGCAGCGAGTCCGATAGGACGAGCTGTGATACACTGAGGTAATATTTTTCTGTCGAGACCTTCAAAACTACCATTATTGTTTTTATCGGCAACGTCATAAGAGTCTTGACGTCATTATCATAACGTGATTGCCTGATATTTTCTTTTATCAGGTCAGTTTGGAGATACTGACAATATCAGTCAGAGAAAATGTTCATATTGCCGATAAATTTATATAATCAGCATATATACAATAAAAGGAAACGCATTGAATAATATAGGGTTATTTAATGAATATTGGGGAATATTGTCTCGAGTAGACTTTTATATTGCACGAGCTTGCGAGAGCAATATATATTCTACCATGGATAATATTCCTCAATATTCATGCAATAACCCTTTTATTGTATAGCAACGATTAAATTTTATATATTTAAATTAATATTTTAGACTGAATCGAAATACCAATCTAACTGCAAATAAGATTAAAAAAGGCGTTTTTTACTTTCAACTTCTAGTACAAAAAGTAGGTATTTGGTAAGTTCACTTTCGATGTGTGTTTAATCTTATATTTAATATCAAATTTTCTTTAAAAAACATGCTTACTGTGGCCATTTTATTCGAAATTAAGACCTGTAAATTTTTGGGAACCTTAAGCTTCACCTCTCTACATTTGTTCTATAAGTTGAAAGGTAAATGATGCATAAACATTTTGATTGTCTTGTATAAAAAAATTCCTGTATTAATGGCACACATCTTTTTATTTATGACACAACATATTGAACTCATCACTAAGGAGACTCACAATGGAATGATATTTTACTTCTGTATGATGTAAATTCTTGGATAATCACCCAAGACAATTTACAGTGTTATAGTTATTGGTCTGTAACATGAAAGGTTCCATGAAACTCGACTATTCAGGGGGAAAAGGCTTAAATTCTTACAAGTACTCTCTGGGGACATGCACTCGTAATCTTTACAAAGAGTACATATGTGAAAACATTTACTGCAAACAATGCATCATTGCAAGAATGGATTTTCACAGCTACAGCTAACCATTTTAAGTACATTTTAAGGCACTTTTAAAAAAGCGGCTAATTGTAAAACATATTTCGAAACAAACTTTTCGGTTATACAACAGATATTTCCAAAGTTAAATAAAATAAACTGCATGTAGAGATTGTCATATTTAACTATATAACCGGGAATAGGATTTAAATAATATCCGTTATGGACTCGTAACAATGGCAATTAATAGTATGTTATATCACAAATGTGCAAGTTTTGAGATAAACATATTGGTATTGATATTGATAAAATGATGAAATCAGTTTATACAGAAACCGAAACAACATTTCTTCTGTTAGTTGTAAAAAGAACACGACATCATATGAATGGTATCAGATTTTGTATACAATTTTTGCATAAAATACACAAAAACGAAAATGGAATAAGTATTCAAAACAATTTATAAACAAAATGACAACATAAAGCAGAAATAAAACGAACCACAACAACTTCAGAACACAAATGTGTTACATAAATGTCGGCGTACAAAATTGAACTGTTTAAGCATTGCATGAAATATAAGTAACAAAACGTTGGCTTGACCAGTGTTATGTCAAAATACAAGCATTGCATGATTTTAAAACACTGTGCATGTTTTAAGCAGAACTATTGCAAACAACATCAGGATTACCTGTACGGACTGTTGCTGACGGAGAATCGCTATTTATTCTCCAACTTTCCATTGCTATTGGGAAAGAAACTGTAAAATGTATGTAACTATTCAACAACACAACCCTGTGATACAATTTTACACATTTGTTTTCTTAATTTTTACAAGTGACGACAAATATCTGACTTTTTCAAGAAATTAGAGTATATTAAAGAAAATTACAAGCAATATTGCTTTGAATCATAGTTTATGCCAAAGTTTAGTTTAACTCTCAGATACTGTAAATTTGAGCATTAAATGTGTCATTGCAGTGCCATTTCTATTTTTGGCAAGTTTGATAATAAAACAAAACCTCTGGTATGCAAGAAAATTTAGTTCGTATACTGTACCGTTCGGATATAAATAAGGTTTTTGGCTTCATGTACTGTGTTCAAAATTGACAAAAGTAATAAAAAATAATCTAGATGTAGCATAAAAATATAATATGAAGTTGCACAATATATCTATTACATAAAACTAAAAAACATTGAAGAAAATGCAAATAAAGGTCAAGTGATAATATTTATATATAAATAAATAAGAAAAAACAATTATTGAAAAGTAGAACTAAATTAAGTGTTTGTGGGCAATTTTTTAAGACTGCAACGATACGTCGACCTCGGACCTCAATCAGATACCCTTGATAACTTATAAAAGAAATGAAAACGGTCCATCCACCAACATTCATCCAACTGAACAAAATATCGGTCATAACCTAACAAACATTTCTCCCATTACAATTCATTAATTATTTATTACCATTTCCGAATAATATCACAAAACATGTTTAGGGAGTTTTCTAAAATAACCTCCTCCCCTAATAACGAAACGATCCAAGACGGTTACAATAACAACTTCAAGAAAAACTGCAAAACACCACCAAATTTCGTCGACCTACACTTACCCACTTAGACACCTCTGTGAAAAGAAGAAAAAAAACAAAACGAAATGGGTATCCCAATAATGTCTGTCCAATGTACATCGGAAAGACATTAATAAGTAAACAAACGTTTCATGACATAAAAATCTATTAAAAGCTGCCCCTTTCCTTCCGTGTAAACGGGACAATAAATGGTTATGATTTGCACTGAGAACTAAGTTTCTGTAGATGACAATTTCGACATTTATTGTCGCATCACAGCAAATTAAATCAATGTGTAGAAAATAGCTAAAAGAAGAACAAACAACCAATATAATCTAATGCAAAGCTAAAATCAGAAATGGACAGGGCTTGCAATAAATCTTCAAAAGAAGAAAAAAATAAAATTTTACAGAAATAAATTAAATGTTTTGTTACAATCTGCATTTCAATAAAAAAGGTTTTGTGTTTTTTGCTCGATTATTATCAAATGAACACTACATTCAACTTTGCTTTTTTACTTAAATCTTAAGACATTGTTTGCAAATTAAAAAAGACGACAAAATAATAATTTAATTGGAAAATAGTTGACAAACGGATGATCAAATCGAGTTAATAAATTGTAATAATCGAATGTAAAAAAATGGATAACAGAAAACACCTACAATGGCTGAAAATTATAATTACATGCCATGAAGAAGTCTGACCAGCAAAGCTTACAAGTTAAAAGATGCAAAGTTAAATCCATCATTTTTGGTGAATGATAAATAACAAAATACCGAGCTTACTGTGAATAAAAAATTTTAGACAAATAAAAATACCAACTAAAGAAAACAATATTACAACTACAATCAAACAACATCAATAATCTACTTTACCAAGACAATCTCCTTTAGAACCCTTGTTGCCTTTCTCGCCGTTGCCGCCGGGTTTTCCAGGGTTACCTTTTTGACCTCTTAGTCCAAAACCTATTATACCGAACATGTAATGACACTGTAGTTTTGTATTTTTTTATACTGCTAATTTGTTTGTATGTTGTTGTTTTTTATTTTAAGCACACGAAAGCCTAGCATTGTATCATTTAAGACATCATTCAGACATGTCATCTGAACTTCATATGAAATGAGACTAGGGTAGTCGATTGAGTCAGCACGTTTCGTTAACATGTCAAGTGAGGAATTTGATGTGTAAAGAGAGGTCGAAAAATGGTCCTTTAGAAAAATGTGATGAATAAAACGAAAAGTCTTTAATCGATGCTCAATATTTTTTGCAAATTGAGTGAAGTGATGCTTTACATAGTAAAATGTAAACAATGCGAGATCGTTACATATATTATCAACAAGCTTGAGTTTGTGAGCATAGATATTTCAAGGTATGCATTTCAAACGTTCTTCCTAATATTTAGCTATAATTATCGAAGTTCTTGTGATGGTAAGATGCTCTAAAATATGATATAATTTAGATACATTAATACATTTTGGGAAAGCAGAAGTGTTGTTATTACTATGGAATAAAATAACACCTATACTACTAAAATAATAAGACGCTTTTTGTTAGCAAGGTTGCTGCAGAACAACAAATACTATAACTTAGCTTCATATATCCAAAAGTTGGGATTGTTGTGTCATTTAAAAATTAAAAAATTTCATTGGCATATATGCAATTGTGCCTGCACTTAGCTAATTAATTAATTAATTACGGAATCGCGGTTTCCGTCATCGGTCCGAAATTTACAGTCGGGAACTCAACAGGAAGAAAAAACCAACACAGACAAAATAAACAACATCATTTTAAATATTTTAGCGCTACAGATGGGTGATTTACCATAGAAATATTGAGAATGACGAAGATAAACCTACAAGAAGCAGCGAGTAGCAGTAAAAAATCGGTCAGCCCAATCTTTAAGAAAGTAATTGTTTGTTTTGTTTTGTTTTTTTTTTGTCAAAGTTTTCAAACTTACAATTGCTTCTCTTGACCGGGCGGCCTATTCACATCAAGGATGTTGTATCAGTAGGCTGAGACAGGTCAGTCATTACTTTTTATTTTGACCTTTTTGTACAATAAATGATGAAAATATTTTCCTATGGGTATACATGCAATATGGTTAATTGTTGAGACAAAATTATGTACTAGGTGACATTTTCACGATAAGCATCTGTTTTTATTAGCATTTTGGATTATATATTCTATGTAGATAATGTTACGTCAAGGATGGAGGTCTAAATAAGAAAGAAAATATAAAAGTCGATGAACGAAAAGTAAGAATTTGGCTTGCATGCACGAAACAGCGAAATAAGGGCATTAATCAATCACTGAAACCCTGAAAATGAAAATCACGATGCACGAAAATAACCCTTTACCACCTACAATAAACATATACACTGTCAGTCACAAAGCACAGTGCACAATGGACCAACTCAGAAATTGTACGACATTCTGAGATTTTGATTGTTCAAGACGTCGCTGATTGGTCAAGACATATTTCGCGAGTACTGAATTTCTGCATCGGTACATTATGTACAACGTCGATGTCAGAAGGTTTCATTTGAAATTAAATATTACCGAAATGCCAAAAAACATGAAGAAGGCAAATAAGTCTTCGGTTAGCCAACTTTTGTCAAATTTACACAAATTTAAAGTCGATTTCTTGAATTTTGTTTTTGATCAATAATTTTCAACTTCCGTGAATGTTGATGAATTTTATTTCAACAGATTATTGTAAGATATATTTTCTTTTTAATTATATATGTATTTATCAAGACTGATTGAACACCTGTTTATGTTTACTGTCGGATACGTGTTTGTATTTGTATGCAAACATGTCGAGCGTTGATTGAATGTAATAAAGGTGGATTACTTTGTATTGGTCATTTAAATGCCGCAATGCGGGTATCTACTTAATATGTATATTATTATGCTAATAGCACGATCCGTAAACGCGCGAAAAGGTTTCGTTGTGAATGTAGTAGCGCTATTAAGTTATTCGAAGCTCAAACGTTCTGCAGCAAGGTTCGACATCCCACCCACCCACCCGTTAAACAGAATGATAATTGAGTTTGTACAGTAGTTATTGATATTTTATAGTATGATTCTTATATATTTATATTCATTTTGTAGACTGTCTCAATATAAGCTGGCGTCCAACTAACCTGCCATTTACTCATTTACACATGTTAATAAACTTGCTGCAGTCTGGTGAGCTGTACCTATATAAGTATTATTAATTTCTTATATATGTTGTATATAATTATAGATATGGGCTAAATGTATGAGACTTTACCTATCGGGTCTCCTGTTTAAACAGGTTTTCGATTGGGTGATAAATATTTTATGTTCGATTGAGTAGATAACCCGAATAATTCAGTCGTTATATTCCATTCACTATACGATCGCTCCAACGCCTGAATGCATACACCTGGGAAATCCTTCAACCAGATATACTGATTTAGCTATGAATCATGGGTATTCAATTTATAAAAATATTTTTTTGCTCTTTCCGTTATCGATATGCAGCACAATGAATGTATCTTTTCCTTTTAAAATCAATCAGATAAATTAATTTGTAGCTTTTCGAATTTTAACAAATAGTTCGTTTTAAAACTAAACATCGCATCGTCAGATTCTATGTTTGTAAACAACCGGCATGTGCTATTGCGCAGACTCACGAATTTGTAGCTTGTTGATTGATCACCTATCTCAGAGAGCAGCTGAAGGATTTTTAACATACGATTTCAAGCCCTCGAGAGGTGATCAGCCGCTAAAGGGCGCAGAATTATTCGAGTTATTTGAGTAGGACGAAATAGAACATAAAATGAAACAATCACGGCCTTTTGTATCGGTCGATATCGGTTTACATAGAACTCTGAATATCATTTATATTGACTGACGCTCGATATCGGTTAAGTAGACCTCTACAAAAGACCATAATTGCATATTATGATACCTCCTGTAAGAAAGTTCTTTTATAGTAAAACAGTTTTATTTTCGCATAGTTTTTAAAAAGAATAGCGTTGGCGGCACTATTGCAATAGTAAGCACTGCTGTTGTGAAGACTATTGATTTCTACGTCAATCATGATCGCGTGCGGGGAGGCGGACTTTTGGTCTGACCGACAAGTGGGTGGTACTTATCCGCTTGATTACCTGTGCAATTGATGTATCATCACTTGAAGTTACGCAAAAAAGAGTGTCGTCTGCAACGGCGTTAAGATTTAAACAAAAATATTTTGACTGTACAAAATGTATTATTGACATTTCACACTGTAAAACATTTTAAACAGAAAAGAACTATTTGTCAATTGTGATTTTCAAAATAGTCAACAGTCAGTATAATAATATTAATGTTGTGTTTTACATTGACTATGCGAAAATAGTAGCACTATTGTCCATCACCGTGGCTAATATTTTCGCATAGTCAATGTAAAACACAACATTAGGGACCGACCATTTAACTTGAAAAGGGGGGGGTATGGTTTTTGTTTTCTCTGGACAAATTTTTTTCGCGCTCCGGGCTAAAAAAAATTTATTTTTTAACTAGTGCAAACAAAATTTTTTTTTTTGAAAATAAGCATTATTTTTGGGGGCAGAAAGCCCCATTCAGAATATTTTTTTCATTACTTTTGCAGCCAAAATATTTTTTTCACATAAAATCAGCTTCAGAATATTTTTTTCCAAAAAAAACCAAAAAACATAGACACCCTTCCCTTTCAGATTAAATGGTCCGTCCCTTATTATATAAATACAAGTATAACATGAACGTCATACATTTTTCACGATTTAAATACTATTATAAAAATTAGTTCTCAATCATGTTTTTCAACCTTTTTTATTTTGCAAATGATTCTAGTAAATACAGTCTAAAATTTCTATATTCGTAACCCTCATCCACGGGTTCTACTAGTGATACTAAAACAAAACAAATTAATACAGCGCGTTCGTCGTATCTTCTTGTTCAGAGAAATAGATGTAAATATGAAGCTTAACTTATGTCTACATTGTATGTTCATTTTCCTGGTAACTTGAGCTACCTTAGATGTTTGTACTCGGTATAAAGTTTTGTTTGACTGAGGAAAGAACATCATCGGCTTGTTGAAATTCATGTTCTATAATCTTTCAGAAAAGACTTTGATGTTGTTTCCGCGAATGCTGGAACAACTGTTTATGAATAAGGTTAATCAAATGATACGGAAATTGTCTTTTTAAAATATGATATTATGTAACACAAGAATAAGTGGATTATTCCTGCAAAGATTTTACTTGCAACCCTAAACGAAAAGTTGTGGACATATTATTTCCAATGACCGATATTTTGGATAAACCCTACTGTTTTAATTATTTGCTTACTGCAGAAAATTCTCAGCATTATTTTTCAGTACACATAAAAAAAAACATACGATGCATCGATTGTGTCTATCAAAAAAGATAACATATCAAATAAGGTTTATTGAACAATTTGCTTTATAATGTTATTCAAAATAACACAATGACATCGATAGAAGATTGTGACAATTATACCAGATAAAAAATTACACTACACAAGCTTTAAATAAATCTGCATAATACATAATATTTATATTGTTTTAATTATTTTTAGATGCTCACGAAACTTTCTACAGTATACAAAAGGGCCTATTATCCTTTCTTAACTTTTTCTGGTGAATTTTAAATTCCGTGCTAAGCACTCCCTTTCATTTACATTTCTTGTGAGCACAAGCCTCCTCATAAAGCCTGTTTAGTGTAAACTGATATAGTTATATCGCATCTGATGTGCATTATTTAATTCGTTTTCGATGCTAGTCTTGTTTAGACACTGTCAATTTGTACTGCTAGTATTGCGTATCGTTATCCCTAAATCATCTTAAAAGGGTTATTTTCAGTTCATTTTTCCTTATTTTCGCTTTTTAATACGTTGAAAATTATGAAAAGGGCAACAATTTTTGAAAAGCTTATACCATACAATGCAGACCTTTCATCAGATAAGATTTTTTTTATATAATATAATAACTCTTCTATACATAATGCTCTTTCTGTACGGACAATGTTGGTATAAGAAATTATCTTTTTCTATTAATAAATTTGTTAAAAAGTTTTTGCTTCTAAATAAATTAGTATTTTTGTTTCATTAAATCATCATTATAGATTGTATCTAGTTAACTGTTTATATATATAAACTAAACCCATAAAGAAATAAACTGTTTTCGATCCCTGGGTAATAGATGAATTTGTTTAGTGCGAATACAATTTTTTTAAACCGACCCAAATTTAATAGTGTAAACATAAAATGTGGTTGGAAACCGTTTTCGAGCCGTTTTAAAATGACAATCTAAACAGAGCTTTATACATAGTTACAAAAAAAATGTTATCCTGTCTTAGCGTGTATTGAAATGATGAAGTTTGATTTTTTTAGGCACTGAAAAGGTCAAAGATCGACATTTGTTTAAGATGCAAGTTTACATAAATAATGGACCAATTGCAGTTTGTCAGTCATAGCAATTTAAAGGGATAAAATTTATTCAAGAAGTCTTTGCCCCTTTAAATCGTAATAACTGACCAACATGCTTCTATAATAATGTAATCATTACATTTATAAAAATGAGAACAAATTATTACCTTGGTTGCCTTTCTGTCCTTTGTCACCTGAAATGATATAATTATACAGTAAAGCAGCAATTATTTTAACTCTTATTTCAAAAATAGAGTAGATGAAACTATATCATGTTGATTAAACTAGTGTAACTATAAAATAAGCATATGGACTTGATGATAAATTGATATACACCAGTGTTATATTCAGTACTATGTTGAGGACCAAACAAAATATTTCGTGAATTTAATGAAGTTTTTTCTCAGATCTATTGGATATCGAAATTGAAGCGACTGTGAATGAACAGCTTCTTGAAAACCCTGAAACCAATCATTTTTTAAAATATTTAACACTATTCTGGAGCAAGTGTGATCGGAGATTCTCAGAAGTCTTAGTCATCAACAGCTTTAAAAAACAAGACGGATGCACCAACATCTTTGCAATAAACTGTAAGTCATTTAAAAAATGTTTTGTAGCATTCTAACACCCATAAATTAGGTATGCTTACAATATTTTTTCTTAAAAAATACTCGGTCATATTTATAAATGTTATCATTTAAAACTTTTTTTTCATATCATCACATTAAGTCAAATAAATTTGGATTTTTGTCCTTTTTGGGTCTTCTGTTACTATGTAAGAAGTTTCCTTTAAAAGCATTTCATTTTTTCAGTATCGCAATCTTTTCGTTATTTCAGTCTTAATGAAATCTCTTTTAGTAGTAGTATTTTTTACCGGCAAACTATTTGCTCTGAATTGTAATATTTTGCTCCTCACTAATTTTAGTACTAATGACCACTTTTAGAACTGTTCAAGTTTATTTTGTAGCTGTTTTTTTTTATTTTATTTTAACAATTGGCCTACATGTCAGTTTAAATTGTTGGTACAAAATTTAACAGATGCAATGTATCTTTGACACATATAGAGCATACAAAATATTTAATAAAATTCGGAGTCAGTTGCTATATAAGCGTGATATCTGTCATGAAAAATGAGCTATTTCGGTTGAAATGATAGGGAAAATTAGCGAATTTTAACAAAACTTTAATTCATTATAGTTTCATCAAATAGATTTTTTTGAAATTTAGTACATAATTAGCCAATATATTTGCCTTCTGTCTGCATGACAAAAAATTGGGGTAACCGGACTTATATGTGAATTATATTATTTCTATACAAATTATCTCCCTGGAGTTTACTGAAAAGTACAATATTCTGCATGGTTACCCAATAAAAATGGCATATTTTATCAAATTTATTTATAATAAGACATCGAAAATCATTTTGTCAACATCCCCATAGTAAATTCTGTTTTTTGTTTGATGCTCAAGAATAATTCGCAGTTTCAAACTCCCATACTACATGTTAATATGTACCTTAAACACATCTAAAACTAAACATACCGGTTATAGTGCAGACTGGCTATATTTTGTCTTACCTTTGTCTCCTTTATATCCTGTAAATCCAATTAATCCTCGTTGACCTTTATCTCCCTTTTCTCCTCGTGGACCTTTTTTGAAGCATGCACGAGAAAAAAGAAATTTTTGACGAAAACACACAAATGCTTTGTTTTTACATTAAATAATTCGGGAAAATAACTATAAGCTTTCACTTCTAGATAAATAATTCATTTCAAATATTTTTTTAGATTTAAAAATAAGTAAAATTATTTAGAACTTACAATTACAATTTATTCCATATCCTGTTTCTCCTTTCTCGCCAGTTTCGCCCTTTCCTCCAGCTGGACCAGGAGGGCCTATGAGTCCTTGTGTCCCTTTACTACCTTTAGGTCCAGGTGGTCCACTGTAACCTCGCCTACCTCGTTTTCCAGGTATTCCGTCTTCTCCTGGTTCGCCTATTTCTCCTGTGGTAAAGAAATACCTCGAATCTGACACAAGTCATTACATAATGGAATTTTTTTAAATACGTTATATCTAAACAAACTATATCTAGTAAATTAAAACATTTTTCTGGACTTTAACCTGACTCCATCATGCATGCAATGAACATTAAGTTTGAAATAGTTTGAATTATTGGCTTCGTTTCTATCTTAGACATATCTATTCACAAAGGATCCTTTCTGTGCAATTATATTTAAGGTCTTGACCGTCATACAAAATTTAACAATATTATGTTTGAAATTTAGGTGACCTAACTTCTATCTGGAGCCTGATGACTATACAAGATACATCTACTCGCGTATCCAAAATTTGGACTCTTATAAAAACTTCAACCTGAGTCACTCGTGCATGAAATGCAGGTGACCTTACTTTTATCCAGAGCTTCGTGACTTTCAATATGCTTCTATAGACAAAATATTTTTCCTCTAAGATTTGTGGAATCTAAGATCCAGACTCTTACAATAATGAAAACTCGTGAATATACCACATGTAAATGTATATTGATGTATATTGTTTTAACAACTTCTGGCCTCGACTTTTTGGTGTAAAATTCGGCATACTAGACATTATCTGAAGACAACAAACATTGCTACTAATTATTTTTAACAAGGACATTCTTATCCGGAATTCGGATACATGATAAATTTGTTTAAAAAGCCGGACGGAACAGTTAAAAGACTACTAATTATTGTAAACTATTATCCTATTCTTTTTTTATTTTTATTTTTATTTATTTATTTTTTTTTTGTAAATAACATTGAAAGGATGGAGAAAATGCACATGAGGCAGTGTCTCTATACAAGACTTATTATGCAATTTGTATTTTGCCGGCTGAAATCTAAATATGTCTTTTTTTTCTGGCCTTAATATTAACCGTTGTAAAGCTAACTTAGCAGCATTATATACCCATTTCTTAATCAACGAAATAAGAATTTAATATGAGAGAACATATGATGACGTCATTGACGTTATCGTGGTTTACTGCGAAAGGATTGATCTCACTGAAGTCTTGTTGCTTAAAAATGCTATATTTTTTTAATAAACTCGACACCTGAATCGGTTTTCAGAGGCCCTGTCTGCAAAGCTGCTGGCCGCGCCCCTTGTGACGGCAAGGGTAATACCCTGTCTATGCAGAGTAGCCAGTTCATTGTAGCGAAAGGCTGACCGCCGACCACATTAGATAAACCGTATGGAGCAACGGAATGCCCATGCAAAATAAAGACATCTTCTATATTTCTCGTTACAAATGCAGACTTACAGTTG
The DNA here is from genome assembly GCA_002080025.1 of Modiolus philippinarum. Classification (NCBI taxonomy): domain Eukaryota; kingdom Metazoa; phylum Mollusca; class Bivalvia; order Mytilida; family Modiolidae; genus Modiolus; species Modiolus philippinarum. The sequence goes on along the minus strand of MJUU01015715.1, from coordinate 75,030 downwards.
GGTGCAGTCATAACCTCTCATCCAAATTAACTCCAAGTTAACTTAGAAACAATTCTAAGTTAACTTGAAGTTAACTTACAGCAGGCGTAGAAAAGTTCTAAAAACGGTCATAAAAAGGTCATTTTCTGAGTTAACTTATAACAGTGCTAAAAGCAGTCATAAAATAGAGCAGTTCTAAAAGTGGTCATAAGACAAAGCAGTTCTAAAAGTGGTCATAAAACGGTCATTTTCTAAGTTAACTTAGAACAGTTCTAAAAGCAGTCTTTCGGAAGACCATGACCGCTTTTAGAGCAGGTTATGACCGTTTTTAGAACAGTTCTACTCGATGACTGCTTTTAGAACAGTTCTAATCTATGACTGCTTTTAGAACAGTTCTTGACAATGACTGCTTTTAGAACACTTTTCTAGAGCAGTGTTGAGCCCTTAAGTGTAATCCTTACCTTAATTGTAATCCGATTACACTTAAGGTTAAGGACCACCCTTAAATGTAATCCCGGTTACATTTACGGTTGCAGGACCTCCCTTAATTGTAACCGATTATAATTAAGGGAGATAGTGTACATATGCCTGTAGTACCTACCGTAATTGTAATCCCTCGGAATTAGTTTACAATTTGCAGCGCATATAAGATAAGAAAACGTGTTCCGCCATAGCATGATTATGAGTCATAATTGTTTTAAATAGCCATCGTTACCATGGAAACAAAAAATGGCGGAGAAAAGGTGCTCAGAATCGTTTCAAAATATCATACCAAAAAATGTAAAAATGATTTAAAGCTTTCAATTTCCTAAAACGGAATAGTAGACAAAATTGTATGAAAATGATAGAAATTCTGACTTTTAAACAATATTTTTAACCAGACTCAAGCTAGCGACCAATTTCTAGCGACCAATTTTGGGGTTTATCTTAAAACCAAAAATTAAGGGCATACCGAAAAGAACCATAATGCATATTATTTCTAGCGACCATTTTTTGTTGTTTTTTTTTATTCTAGAAATACCTCAATTGCTAGTGTTTCCGTGGGATAAATCAAGTAGCTAAGAACCGCTTGAAAATGTACAAACAGGATGTTAAAGATCTGTGTAGATACTATTCTGAGGGTTAAAATTTTCCTAATGACAACAGTTGTAATGGAATCGAAAAATGAGGGACGAAAGGATCTTTTTTCGTTACTCCGTGATTAGTCCTGATTCGGGATTAATCCGTAACAACACCCATCATAAACGGAATAGGAATCTTCATTTAAGGGATCAGGATTAAGTCATTTATTTACTGGGAAATTCGGGATTTTGTCATTATTTTCACGTGAATCCGAGATCAGACCCGTTCTCCCTCTCTAAAAGAACGGGAAGATTTTAAAAAAAAAAACAGTCAGGATAAACATTTACAGGAAAGGTGACCAGGATGGGTTGTCTTGTGTTAGCTCGAATAAAAAAAATCACTATCTGCATGCGACTCCCTCCGACTTACTCCTTCATTCTAAGAACAATCAGACAGCAACAAAATAAATACTTTCATTTATCGGGTCAGACTGTTTCTCATCGATATTGGGATTTGTACGGAAATACCTGATGCTTCCTTGCCAAATCCTGCAGAGAGTTTCGTGTATGATGCTACTGTTGTTCAATATTGAGGACGATGCACCATCTTTACTAATCTTTTTAAATGCAGTTTTGTCAGAGACATAAATTCCAGTGATTCGAAGCTAAGGATTGCAAAGGAAATGAGGAAATATGCTACAAAAATTAACCTGAATTACACCAATTTCAGTAATTTAGAAATGTATCTGGTCAGAGAAACTTAAAGTGTTTGATCATTAGACTGTGAAATTGAGGTCAAGGGCAAAAGTCTTATACCAGACGGACATAAACTACCGAAACCCCAAGTGACATCCAAAATATTATTGATCTACCACTAATAAATGTCGAGAAAGGGATCTAATCTAAAGATTAGATTAAAGTCGAGGTCACATAATTTTGTGTCCATCAGGTAGCACTTAATAAGTACTGCCACTGTATAGTAACTTTCCCATAATTCCAGATGTCCGATAGTAATTCTACTGTATGCACTTTTTCTCCGCCCTTTTTTCCATGGTAACGATGGCTATTTAAAACAAATATGACTCATAATAAAACTATGTCGAACTTGTTTTCTTTTCTTATATGTGCTGCAAATTGTAAACTAATTCGGAGGGATTACAATTACGGTAGGTACTGCAGGTATATGTGCACTATCTCCCTTAATTGTAATCGGTTACAGTTAAGGGAGGTCCTGCAACCGTAAATGTAACCGGGATTACATTAATGGGTGGTCCTTAACCTTAAGTGTAATCGGATTACATTTAAGGTAAGGATTACACTTAAGGGCTCAACAGAGCAGATCTAGATCTGTTCTAGAACAGTTCTAAGTTAACTTTGTGAGAGGTTCTGACTGCACCCAACTGTAATTGGGCTCGTAAAGAGGAATAAATGTCTGCTCCTCTGCGTTGAACATGTGTTGAACACTTCAATTACAGTAAGGAAGTTAAATCTAGTAGAGGATAAAAACATACTTAGGCAATTAAAGGGGAAAATATGTTGTCATGCTCGAAACAAATCGTAAGAAAGCGCGGGTAAATGTACTGCATACTGACATTCACATCATAAAAGAACTTTTTTAATTAAAACCTACAAATTTGGAAGACTAGTATTTCCAGGCTTTCTTACGATCTGTTTTATAGAAGGGAGATATAAACATGTTTCCCAACGGACTACATGTAGGCTTCTTGAGATAGTCGTCAGATAATCATTACTAGAATAAGAGTGAAAATATACGATATGATATAAAAATGTGTTCCTTTAAGCTTTAAACATTTAATTTAATGAAATGTTCTTTTCTATACTACTTTTACATTTTGTATTATTCCTTTATTTTCTTTAATAAAAATATATTAGTTCAATAATGTAAAGTGATCATTTGTCATATATACATTTTACAACTAAATATAAATGTTTTATTACTTCAAGGTGTAATATTATTTTTCGCCAATTGTCTTAGGAATACAACGACACATGGTCCTGATCATTATCAATCAATAACCTTCTCTGGCAAAAAGAACCAAATTTCTAAATTATATATAAAATAAACGTGTTTTGTTGAGGCATTCTATAAGGTTCCTTTGGGGATAGGTAAAAAGGAATTGGTGCTAAAATCGATTGACAGATATCAAGAAGTGTTACATAGGACATCATCAATGATCTTTTATTAACTTAAATTGATTGATCAAAGTTGATTAATAGACTTGGTCGTTGTAGGCCTCTAATAGTTTGACTGTCTAATACTATACATACGTGTCATATACATCAAAAACTCTCAAAGAAAAAACTAATGTCATTTTCATCAATAATCTAGAAAGCTTCTTTTTTCGCTTGTGTATTCAGTGACTAATGATATATCACATATTTTGAAGTTGAAAAAACATTGAATTAGTATAGAAAGTTAAATTAGAAATTAATGAAAATATACTGGGGAATTATCATCGTAACTTTATTGTGAAGCTTCAATAGAAACAAAGATTAAAATCTACGGGCCAATTAATAGATACATCTATGCATACCTATTTTACAAAAGGATATGGAGTAAATGAACACGAGACCATAACACATATAACTCCAACTGCTATGCATTTTTACAGGCAAGTTTTTACACCGACGTGTATTTAGAGCTGCGTAAAATTAAAATATACACTCTCCAGTTCTAATTTCTGCTTGACAATACAGGGAGAAACAATCATGTTACCATATGCCCACGTGGAGCAGATCATGCTTACCCTTCCGGAACACCTGATGATACCTCAGTTTTCATAGGGGTTCACACTGCTAGTGCTTTAGTTTTGTGGCGTTCTTGTTCATTTTTGTTTATTTGTTTTGTCTTTGTCATACTGTCTCAATTCGTGTTGCTGTCAATTGCCGTGGTGTTGGATTTATGATTTTAGAATTTCCCGTTTCCTTTTCTTGTTTCGGTATTCGTTTGCCGATATGTGTTACAATAGTAATCTTGAATAAACAATATAGTATCTTGAGTACATACATATTAGACAAAGTATTTACACCATGCAAAAGGAACATATCTTTTATTGTTGTTCTTGATCTTGAAGTCACCAGAAAGCTTCAACAAAGCTTTAATCATACCTCATAGAAAGTTCAAGATGATCAACTAGCATCGGTTTGGGCGGAATTAAATGCAAAAAGTCGAACAATGCTACTTCAATGTTTTTCACTATTCATGGATTCAGGGTCGCCACCAAATATACAATCAGCTTGCAATCGTTGTCATCATTTCCCGCCAAAAAGGTTATTAGAAGACAATCGCAACATACAAATAATCACAAAAATCATCGAGACATTTGCAAGTAAAGTTGGCATAATAATGCATAAAAAAATCATGAGATGAGGTCACTGTTAAGAGCCGTTCAGAATAATATTGGGAAATCACAAAAAAGGTAAAAACAAATGCCAAAATTTGAAATTATGATAGTATATCCATATGATGTATTCTCTCAAACACATGTATAAATGGAAGGAACCTTCAAGATTTTAATCTTGTTATGGCTTTTTCGTTTGCGAATATCTATTTTATAGAAATTAAATGTTCGTGTTAAAATTTGAGTTTCATCAGGAGTTGAAATACAGAATATATTGGAGTAAATTCATCAGCAATAAAAAACAAACATATAACGTGTGCATTTGTTTAGGAGGACAGTTGACAGAAAGGAAAATAATACGTAAAGCATGAATGCCAACCTGACTTGATGTATTAATATCAACTTTTTTGTTCTTACTTTTTGTAGATTAACATATTAACCCTTACCTTTTCTTCCTGCGATGCCTTTTGGTCCCATGGGGCCAATAATTCCTCTATCACCCTTTTCGCCTTTCTCCCCTGGAAAACCTGATTTTATTAAAATAGAACTTCACTGATTTTTTTTAATTCAAATTTTACAATTCACGTTATTTTTTGTCTCTTGGTAATAATAAATTAATCATTTTTCACTTATTGGCATTAAACGATACTCTTGAATAAAAATAAAAAAAGATGCAACATGTAACAATGGGTGTTGAATATCGAAGGATCAAGGGAAGTGATGATCACAAAAATCAAAGTTCAAAGATATGGCTAAAACGGCAACAGAGAAATACAAAGACAAAACAAGGACGTGAGACAGCCACAATGCACGGAAATAAAAAGACGACATGAAGAACTAAGGCACTCATAGTGTGAACTCCCATGAAAACCGGGAGTGACATCAGATTCTTGGGAAGGGAAAGCATGTCCTGCTCCAGTAGCAACATCCGTCACACTTTTAGCAAGTCAATCCTTGGTCGAGTCAAAATTGGTTATGTCAAATTGATACATAACGTTCGGGAAATGTCAGTTGCAATATTTTTTGTACATGAATGCGTAACATTGTAAAGGGTCAGTTCTTACAACATGATAAACCTTTTAGTTGTTTTTCGGGGAATTCGTGCATAATAAATAAAAGTGAAAACAAAAGTCCGAATCGATCAAAGGGAGAGACCAGTTAGGAAAATCCGTATAACATTCGACTGAATCAGGGAAACACAATCTATCACAGAACATTTTTGGCAAGCCGTCATATTCCCGACTTAGAACGGGCATTTTATCAATAAAATGGTGGGTTAAACCAGGTTTAATGATGCATCAACCTCCCGCTTATATGAATACTAACTATGTATGCCCAGATTGTGTTAAATGTCAAAGCCATAATATTGTCAAAACCTAGAATTTTTTTTTACACAAGTAAAATGTTTTTGTCGTTCAATGTACAAGCCTTGTCTCATACAGGTAAAATGTTTTTGTCGCTCGGTGCACAAATCACACTAAAATGGCAAAAAGAGAAACCTAAAAGAAGATGCCAAAACTTAAACAAAACCGTTTTCAATAAAATTGTAATTGAATATTTATCGATCAAATATAGATATCGTCCAATAAATTTCTTCAGAAAAACTATTAATCTGCATTTCTCAAAGCCCTGATTTAAAAGTTTACGAATCAAACATCTGTGTCGTTTCAGAAAATCTTGATAGTGACTACATGCTCTGGCGTAACGGATTATTTGAGAAATATATACTCCATACGCTGGGGAAGACGGAATATTACTGTCGAGGTGTGGAAAGTTTACAATATCAAAATTGAAATCGCCTCTTTTGTCATAAATTCGTGTGCTGAGGTTGCCACTGTCGT
>MJUU01015715.1:19306-49155 GCA_002080025.1 Modiolus philippinarum | reverse complement strand
GACAGATTAGCGGCGAGCACCCCTTGGCCTATCTTTCAAAATTATATGTTGTCATATTCTCTCCTTTCAAGATTGTGGTAATGGAGTTAGTAGTCTACTTGCATTGTTTTTATGCCCCCAGATCGAGGATCGGGGGGCATATTGTTTTTGTCCTGTCTGTCTGTCTGTCTGTCTGTCCGAAACTTTAACCTTGGCTATAACTTTTGAACTATATAAGGTAGACTTTTTATACTTGGCAAGTGTATAGGTCTAGTCAAGATAAACATAAATATGCAAAAAAAATTAGGTCAAAGGTCAAGGTCATTGGGGTCGAAAAGGGGTAAAATTGGGAATCTGGGGGCATATGTAGTGTTTCACAAACACATCTTGTTTTTTTGTATGTTTATTACACTAAAGGGAAAACGGGACAGAAAAAGAGGAGGTTTGGGTACCCATAGACCGGTTTAACCCTACCACTGTCTTTTGCTAGTGTCGGTACTAAGTCCGGCTGTCCCTAGTTCCTATCGTTGTTTACGTTTGTCTTTTGTTGTTGTTTTTTTGTGTGTGTTTTCCTGTGTAGTTCCCTTGCAAATTGTGACAGATTATAATTTTCAGCCGTTGTAGATGTTTTCCGTTGTCCCTTTTATTTCACAAATATATTATCAATATCTTTACATTGCCAATCTATCTACCAACCAGTATCAAATCTTTCGATATATTCATGTAAACCACCATTTCTTTTAAAATGACAGTACCAAGTCGTGACCATTGCGGTCGACAATTTTTCCACTAGTTTTCCGCCTGCTTCGTCTTTCCTTCCGGAGCACCTGATGTCAGTTTCGGTTTTCATGGGAGTTCATACTATGAGTGCCTTAGTTCTAAATATCTTCTTTTTATTTCCGTACCTTGCGGCTGTCTTGCGTCTTTGTTTTTTTTTCTCTGTTTTTCTGTGTTTCCGTTTTTGCCATGTCTATGGACTTTGATTTTAGTAATCAGCACTTCCCTTGTTCCATCGGTATACTATTGCTGTTGTATGTCTCTTTAACTTTGGCTCTTGAAAATTCTGTAAGGTAATTTTTGTTGTTCAAGGTGTTCACTGTAGCATCTCTCTATCTCTCTTTGTTGCGGTAAGCGCATAGCTCGCAATGGAAAATCATCGCATTGTGGTGAAAGGTGTATGTACAAGTGAATCTACGACTATACAAGTGACTTGTTGTTATAGTCTAGAAACGGTGAGCAGTTACAAACGATAAATTATGTGCGATGTCTATATATATATATAAATATTTAATTTTTGTTGATTCCAGTGGGATTCGAACCCCCTCTGTCAAGGTTCTACGGGTTTAAAAGTCTAGTACGCTACCACTGGACCACCACTGCCATGTTCAAATTTCGGTTAATTAATATACTTAAGTCTCGTATTACGAGTCAAAATAAATTTGTAGTTCTTTATATTTTACATCCCTTTGGACTCACACAGAGATGGCGGGAGCAGTGTAATCTGTCTGTAACATCTGTGCATTCGAAGAGCAGCCAAATCCCTCGGTGGGAAGGGAATCTCGATATTCATGTCTCTAATTCTAACCCCGTTGGGTTCCTTCCATAGACCGTTATATATATATATATGTGTGTGTGTGTGTGTGTGTGTGTGTGTGTGTGTGTGTGTGTGTTCATGGCAAAACCGGACTCAAAAATCCAGATGTTCATGCAGCTGGTTCCTTAGTCTGTCAAGACTCCATGTAGATGCCTCCTTTGCAGAATCGACTAATGTACGGTAAAATGTTCCTTTTTTGTACTTATGGTTGTTGGATGCAAAAATTGGGTAGCTGAGATGTCCACCAGCCATATGCGGTACATCGTAACTAGTTTAACATGATATGTATATATTTAGAACACCATTGTTCTTTCACAGATACAATCTATACTAATTAGATTAGCTTTTGTCCACTTGTAAATATTCTGGATAACTACTGACAAGTTTTGTAGCAAGAAACTTCAGACAATAGAATTTCCACAAAGTTTGTTTGACATGTTATCCAATAAGACGTCATTCTCAAGATAAATTTTACTAATTTGAAATACTATAATACAAGGGTTTGCCAACCATTGACAGTTTTGCGTCTGGACCTATGTACAGTTTTACTTTTATTTTTTCTATTGTGTCCGTACAAAATCCAATCAAGAGATTAGTTGTAAGAAAAAGGTTCATTAATTTTGTCTTTTGGTCAATAAAGCAATCAGCAAACACAATCATCAGATATATTGTAAAACAGAAGTATTCTACAAACACTTTTTCTCTGATTAGAAAAAGTATGTATTGGGAAATATTCGAAATAGGTATTGTTTATTGAGCAGTATGTATTTGTTTATAAAAGATAGGAGAAACTAGCAACTTAAGATATACGTTCATGTAAATGAAGTCGAATTTCGTTGACAACAGGCGACCAAAGATATCAAATACTCAAATTCCCGTTCTTAAAGAGACACGGGTCCAGAAAAATCTATTCTACTACTAAGCATTTTATTAAGATTCCATGGCTTAAGATTTTCTCGTGAAGTTTTGGTGTAGATGGGACTATCAGAAACTGACTATGGCAAATTCATCGTGAAAAGAGAAAATTAATAAAAATACAATTAAATATAGGGCTACTTTCAATACATGCGAAATGAAGGAGAAGATCCATATAACTAAATACCGAAGTACTAAATACCATAACAGCCAATTCTAATATAAGTCTTAATTTTATTACGTTGCTTTAAAAGCCAGTCATTTGTATACTGATCATTTTAAGGTCTTCAAATCCAATTCTAAAATTAATTATTAGGCGGGAGTAGATAAATAACAGAATACCGAAGTTACTGTAAATTTATTTTCTGCATATGCGCAATTTCGACAACGTATGTCTCATCAGTGCACATCAAACCAAAACAATTGGATGTTCAATGACCGAAAAACGTGTACAAGTTGATAACAACAAATATAACCTAAATAAAAAAGCGAAAATTCAGCTAAATGATCTTTTTATCTATTGACATCATTTCATCTGTCCTATAAAAATGGTTTTGTTCTTACAAGTTTAACACAGACTGTGATGTATACATTTGCACGTCATTTAAGACAGTTTTGACACTATAATTCCTTGTAATACATTAGATAATATGCATTGTGGTATTTATTATTTAAATGTCGTTCCTTTTATGACATAGTAATGGTATATAACACTAAGAACAGGTTTGAGGCATAATATGATATACATATATTTCGATAGATCAATTTGGATAAATGTGGCTACATGCTTGAATGTTTTCCTAAACTAATCATCACGTTCTGTTCTAGTGATACTCCAGTAAATGTAACTAAGTCTTAGCGCTTTCATAATAAGTCACACGAATTTCCTGAAATTCATCTCTGAAATAACAACTTAGTAATATCTATGAAAAAATACTGGATTTATTCTGAATGTAGATAATGTGGTATCCACCCAAAAAAGCCATGATAAAATTGGGATACCAAAACAACATATGATTAAACACCGAAAAATACACTATCTGTTCTAGAACCACCTCGTGAGATAAATTCATTGTATTTTTACTACTGAAGAATGCAGTTGGGTATAATCTTACCCCTAGTCCAAGTTAACTGGGAAGCGGCTCTAAGTTCACACTGGGAAGCGGCTTTAAGTTTACTTTCAAGAAGTTAACTTAAAGCAGTCGTGCAACAATTATAGAAAAGGTTATAAATGTTCACAGCTCCAAGTTAACTTGAAAAAAGTTCCAAATGCGGTCTTAATTTGTGTACGTGGGAGCTGTTCTTAAGGCTTTCATAGTTCTAATCTGACAGAGCAGTTCCTTTTCCATACTGGAGTTAAGTTTTTAGGCAAATTAAGGAAGTTTCACTACTGTGGTTTCAATATTATATCGAATACATAAAATTACATTTTTGCCATGTTTCAGTCAAATTGAAGGAGGTTAAATATTACAGGCATCGATATGATACCGAATAAAGAATGTCCCTTTTGCCTTATGATCTGCGTAAAATAACAGGAAGAAGATTCTTTTTTTTTGCAGGCATCGATATCATATTGACTAAAGAAAATTACCCAGTAACTTCGGTATATTGTTATTTGTCATATATTTTAGTCAAAAGGAAGTTTCATTATAACAGGCATTGATGGAAAGAAAATATACTTTTTGTCATCACATTTTTAAATAGTTGGTGCACAATAGCAATATCCACTGTCCATTCTATGAAAGAAAAATAACTTAGTGGTCCCCTGAGGAGAGGGTGTATCCCCATAGCGAACAGAAAAACGGACGCCATATCATAAAACGAGGTTTTAACAAAAATTCTACTATACTGAAATCTGCAAATAAAAAACATGTATCGCCATGCTTGTACAGTTTTTCTAAAAGTTCTTTATATTTTTTAAAAATTTTTAACCTTTTCTTATTTAAATCGTTATAGAATACACCGCAAAAAATATGGAATGGTAAAAATTAACTGAGCTTGACATCAATATTAATATCCATGATATTTTGTTATTAATCGGCACAATTAAAAATCCCTTCTTCTGTTCTGAAATCTCTAGTATTGCTCACCGTTCTTGTAGTCTATCCTATAATTCAAATCAAATTTTGCTAATTTTAAGTTATTTTTGTGCCTAAATTTGTATAGAATTCATGGCAAAAACATCGAATGGTAAGCTTGGGCTGCATGGGAAAAAAATGTTTAAATCAATAATTACAGGAAGCATCTGCAATTGCTGAAAATTACAATTACATGCTGCAATCTGCCAGGGAACTACAGAGGAACTAGAGGATGAAATGCCCCAGCGTAAGGCACTGATTTAAAAGTGGTTTCTTAGTAATGATGTTTGTTTCTGTAAGACACACGATGCCCCGCAAACTATATTTTGGCTGCGTACCCTCTTGTGTCAAAATCGCAAAAACAAAACGAAAAATTTAAAACACTAAGTTCACCAATGTAATTTTTTTTTCAGAAAAATACTCCAAAATCAAAAATAATACTAAGGTACATCTTTAATATATGTACAAATGGTTTACAATATAAAAGCTTCCAACCATAAAACTGTAGGAGGTCTTTGCAAGACGAACGGTGAACTCTATGAGAAAATCGAAAAAGGGCTATATTCCGCTATGTATATTTTCAGAAAAATCCCCCAAATAAAAATTAATATCAAAAGACACATCTTCAATATACATGTATTTACAAATTATCTTTAAAATAATAAGTTCCTATCATAATAACTGTAGGGGGTGTTGCCCGGACAAACTGTGTATCCTCTGTGTCAAATTCATTAAAAAAAAGACCAAGTTCAACAATTATCTTTTTTTTTAAATACACCAAAATCAAAATAAATACCAAAAGGCACATCTTCAATATATGTAAAAATTATCTGTAAAATAAAAAATTCCTGCCATAAAAACTGTAGGAGATCTTGGCCGGACAAACTGTGTACCCTCTATGAGAAAATCGCAAAAAACGACTAAGTTCAACAAAATATATTTTTTGGAAAAAAGGATCAATTTCAAAATCAATACCCAAAGGCACATCTACAATATATATACCTAAATTATCTGTAAAATGAAAACTTCCTACCATAAAAACTGCAGGAGAAACAGCCCGGACAAACTGTGTACCCTCTATTTCAAATTCATTAAAAAATGACTACTAAGTTCAACAATGTATATTTTTCAGAAAAAGAGACCAATATCAAAATCAATACCAAAAGGCACATAAAAAATATATGCCGAAATGATCTGTAAAATAAAAACTTCCTACCATATAATTTGTAGGAGATCTTGGCCGGACAAACTGTGTACTCTCTATGAGAAAATCACAAAAAGCGACTAAGTTCAACAACGTATATTTTTCGGTTAACAGACCAATATCAAAATCATTACTAAAAGGCACATCTACAATATACGACTAAATGATCTGTAAAATATAAACTTCCTACCATAAAAACTGTAGGAGAAACAGCCCAGACAAACTATGTTCACCGCTGCGGACGGACGGACAAGGGTAAAACAAAATGCCCCGACTTATCGTCCAGTGGGCATAAAAACACAAGACAAAAGACAAACGTATATAACAAAATATCGAAGTTACTGTAAATTTATTTTCTGCATATGCGCATTTCGACAACCAATGTCTGAACGATAGAAACTCGGATCTAACAATGTAGGAATTCCAACTGAAAACAGCAACACTGGTAACACCAGGAACAATCATCACTAGTATAACACTACTAGTGGATTTGCTTACAGTCAGTAATCTCTTTCTTCTATAAACAATCAACAGTATAAGAGACCTTCTGACCCATGTTGTAACAAAGAGGATATTATGGATAATGGAAGTTAGAATTAGAACACTAGAGAATCATATATGTTTAAATACAGCATTTAATCTACACATCTCCTTACAATCTAGAATTATGAGCCCAATTATCAGTTATATGACGTTTTCCAACTCCCTCCTTATTTCAGTCAAAGATGACACACGTTGTCATGTTCGTTGAATGATTATCAGAGACAAGGTAAATGTAGTAGAGGTAATTTCCAAATGAATATCTAAGGAAGAGCCAAATTCATCAATTCGTACATGACAATATAAGGAATACATACTGACAGAGAACGTGCACGACGAAGATGAAACAAACAGAATATAATATAAATGCAAAAAAAAATGAAACACCATAATAGCGACAACCCCCCCCCCCCCCCCAAAGAAAGGCATATCATCAAGTGAAAGTGAAAAGTCCGGTGTAACGTCAAATTCGGTAAGTGTAATGCAGTTACATAAATATATCCATCCAAGAATTATGGTCATATTGTTATTTATCATATGTTTAGTAATAAATACAGACCTTTTGAATATGTGTTACAATGCATGAAGTTCATTTTATATTCACTCTATGACGTCATACCCTGTATATCGCATGGCTTACCCTTTATTACACACCCTTTATCGCATGGCTAGCCATGTATATGTATCATACCCTTTTTCAACTTTTTTTTTCAATTTGACTTTTTTATTAAATTGAGGGGGTAAAAAAAATTGGGGGGGGGGGGCAAAACATTTTTTGAGGGGTAAAAAAAATTTGCGGAGAGTAACGTCAAACAGTGATACCTCCTGGTGCTAAGTCGCTTAGACATGTCACATCGGATATTTTTCCTTCCAAACAAGCTGCAAATATGTTTCTGCACAGCAAATGTTACGTCAAAGTCATTACAGAATAAGACCAAAAAATTATTTTATGTAACTGAAAACTGTAATGCGAAAACCCATTATATTTGTTTTCATTTAATGTTTGCAAAATAAACGTTAATATTAATAAAAATGCATATATACTAGTAATCATCAGACAAAAAGTTGTCATATAGATTGGTAATTACTTTTGATGTACGATAAACATCTTTCTAAATGATATCATTTTTTAAAATATATAAATAATTCAGACATGTTCACGATAGATGATGTGGGAAAAAAATGAGTGAAACCTATGATAACCTAGTCTTTTTATACGACCGCAAAAATTTAGTGGTCGTATAATAGTATGGTGCTGTCGTCGTCGTTGTCGTCGGCTTCGTTGTCTGCAGACACTTGTGTTTTTGGCCAATAACTCAAGTTCAAGTTGATCAATCGTTATGAAATTTTAACACAATGTTCCTTGGCACAAAAGGAAGGTGTGGATTGGTTTGGTGATTATGGCCCCTCCCGTTTTTAAAATAGGGGCCAAATTATGTGTTTTCACATATTTAGCTGTAAAATTTTTATTTATTATATGATTTTTATGGGGTTTCTTTCAATGTGCTCCTGAGGTAATTTCCAATCAGCAGTATGTCAACGGATTTCACGTCACATGTACCGTTCACGAGATAAATGTGGTCTAAAAGGGGTGAATTTTTAAAATTTTATTTTTTTATTTTTAGTTCGATTTTGATGCCGTTTTTTGCGCTGGATTGATTCCATATGAAAATTAAACATAGTGCTGCACCATCAGATTTGTTATAACTCGTTTCCTTCCCGAGTTATGAGGGGCCAAACGGGGCTAAAATTGCAAACATGCAGATTACATAAAAGTTTCATGGGATTTCAATGGGATTTTTTCTTTTGATTCCTCGTGATATAAGCTTTCAGTAGTACGGTAACAGATTTTGTGTAGCTCTTACGGTTTCCAAGCTACAAGGGGTCAAAGGGGCCAAAATTGCAATTTCTCTAAATACGTGAAATCTTTATTTTTCATCAGATTGCGATGGGATTTTTTCATTGGCTTCATTTTTCATGATATAAGCTTTCGGAGGTATGCCAGTGGATTTCGAGTAGCTCCTACCGTTTCCGAGCTACAAGGGATGAAAGGGGCCAAAATTGCATTTTTTAGAAATATTAGAAATTTTTGTTTTTCATCAGAATTTGATGGGATTTTTTTTCTTTGGATTCCACTTGATCTAAGCTTTAGCATTTTGTCAATGGATTTGGCGCAGCTCTTACTGTTTCCGAGCTAAAAGGGGTCAAAGGGGCTAAAATTGCAATTTTCATAATATGTAAAATCCTTTATTTTTTGTTGAATTTTAATGGGTTCGTTTCTTTAGATTCCTCTGATTATATTGTTAAAGTAGTATGTTGACCATTGACCAATTTGACATACCTCTTACCATTTCCGATCAATATAAGGAATCATCAACGCTAATTCTTATATTTGCCTTAGTTTGTGTGCAGCTAATTACTGGGTCTAGTTCTTTATTGTGTCCATTTAATTACTGTATCAAGCTCTTTGCTGTGTCCTCATTCATTTTGAATTACACTTGTTCAAGTTTCAGTGTTCGACATGCTGCGGCGGTCGTATCATGCTGCGCTCGGCGTAGCCCTTTATTTTATAATAATGGTTATGGGAACATTTGTCAATATTATCATTTTAACACGTTTAAGGTTTAAGAGAAAATCAACTGTTATTTCATAAAACATATACGAAAAAGAGTTGTGAAACAATTTCTGACAAAAACTTACATAAAAATAATAAACTGATGTTTTGTGTATTTATTTATTTATTTATTTATTTATTTATTTATTTATTATTTGTAGTTTACTTACACACATATATATAAAGAAAGATGGAAATAAATATATTCAAATATGAAAAAGAAAGGAAATGGGATAAATGTCAAAGAGACAACATCCCATATCTAGGGGTCACCGTACGGTCTTCAACACAGTGAGGAACCTCACAACATATAGCAAGCCCTAAATGGCCCCAAAAAGGCAAAAAAGTGAATAAATCAATGGAAACAAACCACATCCAATAACCCAAAGAAAGAACACATTCAAGCGGGCTACATGCAAGGGGTTAAAAAAAATCATAAAATCATTTGCACTTAGCACTGAGAAGAATCTCTGACGGCAACCATTTTTATCTACACAACTACTTTGCGAAGGTGTCAAGTATACATGTTTGAAATTTTCTTGAATAAGCAAATAGTATTTTCATGAACGAGTTGCATGTATATAATTCTTGCATCACCATCTTTAAATATTATATTTTAAAACCAGGAAAACATTTTATTCCACTATATAATAACAACTTTACTAATTTTCATTGGCCAAGACCGTCACACGTACTGTGAACAAAATATCGTGTCTCCCGCTGATCGTCGTGTCCAACTATCATATTCCCCTCATTCGAAATTCTCCAGATTTTACAACAGTTACCATACAAATATCAGTGAGTGAATTTCATTAATAGTAAAGAGGTGTTACGAGTAAAGGAACAGCTCACTATCGCCTAGCCAGGAGTATTTGTTGAATAATAAGGTCTCAATACAGTTTCAATTAGTTCATTTGTGTTGTCATGCCAATTTCAAAAATCAATTAAACAAATTTATTTTAGCAACGACAATGCCTTTTCTAACTATAGTGTACTTTTAGGTCTGGAGTCCTTATTACTCCATTAGATGCAGTGGCCTTCGAACACAGGGAGAATTAAGCGGAGTTTCAGGAAAATTACTTCAGTTGAGGTTTTGCCAGTTTGTCAATTTTTGCCTGAATTTTCCAAGATCATGAACAAAAAATTCAGAAAAGATAAAGGGGACGCAGATCCCCTTCTGGATACAGCCACCAATGATTTATACATTTTAAACTTAGTGGTGGAGTAAAATATTTATTCCCCATGCGTGATGCAGATATGAAAATTTGTTTACCCTCGGGGAATCATATTTTCCTCGGGCGATGCCTTCGGGAAATATGATTCCCTCGGGTAAACAAATCTTCATATCTCCCACATGCATGGGAAATAAATGTATAGTGTTTATTCTATTCTCTATCCGCAGCAATGCCGAAAAACTGCATTTTAGACACAAGACCAAAAATCAAATTATAACGAAATTTACAGTTTTTTATGCTATTTGTGTACATTTTTATTTTCAAAAAGGTTGTAAATGGAAACCCAAACTTCTGTGTATGACAACATTCAAATATAAATGTAGCAGTGTCTCCAATGAAAAAAGCAAAAGGTGCTAATTTTTTATTGGATCGGTGTTGTTCATTTTTGTATGTGTGTGTGTCTTTCTCTTCTGTGCCGTCTTTGTTTTTTTTCTATGTTGTGATTGTCCTTGGATTGTCCCTTTTAGTCTGACGGTTCGGTTCCCGCTTACTTTTCACTTGTACAGAACATTATTTTTTGGAAGTATTTTATGCAGTAACTTAACTAAAGTTTTGTGGAAGCTAGTTATAGAAAATATTTCACTACAATTCTGAATATTACTAAGATAAAAATTCCTCTTATCATAACATTTTTGTATTTGTTTTACCCTGTCAATAATAACCTTTTCTTGGCAGTACTAGTATATAGACATGTTGCATTCAGCAAATCCTTATTGCCCATCATATTAAAAGCAAAAAAAAAAAACGTTCTGAAATTGGTGTTCTTCAATTTATTTACAAGCAAAGTAGTTCGATGTTATGCAAAAATACCCATGTTGCATAAAAAAACAGTAAATTTCATTATGCTGTACACGTGTTTCAAGGAGTTACCTCTCTTCAGCAGCATTAAAATCAAATAATGTGGAAAGCCATAATCCAAAAGTTGTCACAAAAGAAGTACTCATTACCAAAATAAATCAAAATAGGAAGCCAAATCCAGTACCAAGGACATCTACCGAGTGCCATACACGGAATGAAGCCTCAGTATTTTTAAGGGGTTAGAATTTTGATACAAACAGAAAATTTCTATAACACGCAAGGTAAAATTTGCATGTCAGACAAGTCTGACTATCGGGCTTGTGAATACCCTCGGGGACCTCTGGTCCACCAGCAGTGGCATCGACCCAATGGTTCAAAATGCAAAAAATACCCATGTTGCATAAAAAACAGTAAATTTAATTATGCTGTACACGTGTTTCAAGGAGTTACCTCTCATCGGCAGCATTAAAATCAAATAATGTGGAAAGCCATAATCCAAAAGTTGTCACAAAAAAGTAGTCAATACCAAAATAAATCAAAATAGGAAGCCAAATCCAGTACCAAGGACATCTACCGAGTGCCATCCACGGAATGAAGCCTCAGTATTTTTAAGGAGTTTCAAAATATGCTCAAATGTTGTACGAAATCATCTATGCTGGTCTTTGAATCGTGTATTTCCTAAAAAAAAAATAATATATGCCATACTTATATGTTTTCTGAAATATTAGCAGTTGAACATTGCTGAAAATGGCCTTTTGCGTCCATTTAAGTCAATTAAGTGTTTGGGAAGATATCACTCATCGAAGAAACTTGAAAAAAAAAAACATTTGCCCTTCGAAATGGTATTACGTTTAGTTTGGATCTTGGGTTTTAACAAAAACCTACAAAAATTGTCGAAATCTGTCAAATTTGCATTCAAGTCGTAAGTTCATTGTGTTAAGCTTTAATCTGAAAGTGTAAAAATGCATTTGAATGGATTTTGTTAAAACAGTGGTTAGAAAAGATGACCCGTTCAAACAACTTTGGAGGGGTTTCAATACATTAGCAAAATTGGTAATCTGAAGGAAATAAATTCAGGAAAAAGTGGCCTATTAATCTAACAGCAAAAATGGTGTATTATAATTGGGACAATATATATCTGAATGAATAGGTGGCTAAGATAGAATGTCAAAAAGATAGGTCTTCCTGTGGAAGTAGCTCCGATTGGACGATAATTACATCTACAGCAAACTTTCGTAGTTTGAAAATTTCAAATTGGGTAGGTCAGTATTAAAAACGTGCGAAAGCCGACTTGCGAATATTTTTTTTTTCATAAGTTTATCAACACATATGCAAATAATTGTACCTAAGCATATGAGATATTTTATTTCAATCAGAGACTTATGATGGAACTTTCGCAGGATGTTTGACTTTGTTGCAACTTGGCTGAACATTTGGCAGGTGATAATCTAGATGATACATATCGCTGATAGCTGCATGAAGTCGAAACGTTCCACGTTCTTCTCCAAAAAAAACTTTGGGCAGGGGTTCCCCTTTAAATCTCGTTTTTTGAATATTGCTGAAATCCGAAAAGTATCAATCAGAATACCTTTTTTTCTAGAAATTTAATTTCTCCGTTTGGTTTCCATGGCAAACAAAAGCTCGGCTATTCATTATAACTCATATCAGACCACCATTCAAAAATAAATTTGTAGGGGTTCCCCTTATAATCAAGATAATACATATTGCTGAAATCAAAACATTCAATGTCCCCCTCTCAATAAAACAAAATTTGGCAGGGGTTCCCCTTATGATCAAGTTTATACAATTTTCTGAAATTGTAAAGAAAAATTTGTAGCAGAATACTTTTTTTAAAATATTCGGTATTCTGGTTTGGTTTTCATGGCAACTGAAAGCTCCACTATCAATTACAACCAATTTCAGTCCACCCTCTTTCGAAAAAAAAAATGGCAGGGGTTCCCCTATAATCTAGTTTATACATATTTCTGAAATTGTGAAAAAAAATATAAAGTAGAATATTTTTTTTCGAAGATTCAGTGTTCTGGATCGGTTTTTATGGCAACTGAAAGCTCCACTATCCATTACAACCAATTCAGACCACCATTCAAAAAAAAAAAAAAATCGGCAGGGGTTCTCTTATAATGAAGGTAATGCATATTGCTGAAATCAAAACATTCAGAGTTCCCCTTTCACAAAAACATTTGGCAGGGGTTCCCCTTACAATAAAGGTAATACATATTGATGAAATCAAAACAGTCCAAGTCCCCCTTTCAATAAAAAAAATTGGCAGGGGTTCTCTTATAATCTAGTTTATACAAATTTCAGAAATTGTGAAGAAAAAAATTGTAGCAAATACTTTTTTTTCAAAGATGCGGTGTTCTGGTTTGGTTTTCATGGCAACTGAAAGCTCCACTATCAATTACAACCCATTTCAGACCACCATTCAAAAACAATTTGGACAGGGGTTCCCCTTATGATCTAGGCAATTCATGTTGCTGAAATCCTGTTTTAGAAATTTACCAAAAATCAGAATACACAAAAGAATTTTTTCCATCTAAGATTATATTTAGACTGGATATTGCAGAAGACTTAGAATATTGAATTTTCTTCACATTAAATTTATTACCTCCTTTGGTTTTATTACCTCCCTTTTTTAATTTTGTCTTTTCAATATATCTTATTTTTAAGTTAATGACACACACAAAAATTGTGTTGGTGTACATAATTAGAACTAATAAAAAAATTAAACATGTTCTAGCAACATAAAGAGTACTTTTGTAAGAATAATAAAACTTTTTTAGCTATTTTCTGTTATGCGAATAATACCGAACATGTGAATTAAGGCTTTATTCCTGATTGTAATTTGTGTTATATTTTTAGAAGTTGTGACCTTTATCTTTGTCGCACAAACTTTAAAATCGATAGGGTTTCTCCTCTGATCATAAGTCATGTCTATGCCAAGTTTCATGTCGATGTGACATGTGGTTCTTAAGATAACATGAGGAAACCAAAAGTTGACGCCCGGATGCCCAGACACCATTCATCAAATTATAAGCCAAGTTCGACTTCGTCCATCTTCGCGAGCCAATAGTTACGATCCGATCCGCCTACTCCTCTTCAGACGAAGATGGACTTCGTCGCAACTCGGCTAATTAGAGGTCCCCGTGGGTATTCACAAGCCCAATAGGCAGACTTGTCTGAAATGAAAATTTTACCTTACGTGTTGTAGATATTTACTTTTTTTATCAAAATTCTAACAACTTAAAATACTGAGGCTTCATTCCGTGTATGGCACTCGGTAAATGTCCTTGGTACTGGATTTGGGTTCCTAATTCGATACTTTTGGAATTGAGTACTTCTTTTTGGACTACTTTTGGATTATGGCTTTCCACATTGTTTGTTTTTTAATGCTGTTGATGAGAGGTTGCTCCTTGAAACACGTGTACAGTATAACGGAATTTACTGTTATTATGCAACTTACGTATTTTTGTATTTAGTGGGAAAACAGAAATTCAGCATGAAAGTGCTGTATAACACAATTATAAATTTATAAAATACATTGACATTGGACCAGGGTGATATCAACTAAATTGTTATTTTAGTCAGTTAGCTATTTACATATACCAAGTCTGGCTATCCCGAGTTCATATCGTTGTCTATGTTTGTCTTTTGTCATTTTATTGTTTTTCTTGTGTAGTTCGCATGTCACTGTAATGTTCGGCCATTGTAGGTGTTTCCTGTTATCTTCCTTTCATTAATATCTGGAAACATCACTAGTGGTAACATTTTCTTTTAGTTATATATTGTCCCTGATTTGTTATAAACCACATCTTGTGGGTTGTTGTGTCAATAACATGTATCAAAAATCCAAATTTTATTTTATTATTTTAACATAATTGTGCACCGACAAATATAAAATTCAAAAAATAAATGATGACCTTACCATTTTATTTCTACTGGTGTCGTATGATGCAATGTTATAGTGTGATCTTAAACCTGACTTAGGACAGTCTTAGCATTAATTTCATCTGAAAATTCTGTATTGCTAAAATTCTTACCGAATCGACAGCCGAGTTCGAGGACATGCGAGAATATGCCTGGCTTCTCTTAAAGCGTGTCATTGTTGGTACTAAATCACTTCCATCATTAACACTGTGATCAGAATGACTGTCGTTGCATTGTTTATATAAGTCACTGCTCTCCATTTTCCACCACAATACACAATTACAATACAGAAGAACAAAGAATCCAAAGTAAAGCCCAAATACAAAAAGGTACAAAATCTTTAGATGAATCGAAATATTTGACTCCATAGTTTTTACTCCCATCATAACAGGCATTAAGGTTTATGAACTTGAAAGACCAGTGATTAACCTTTTATCGCGCAAATTATTCACTTATCATAATTTGAGAACAATAGGTATAATTAGGAACAATTTATAGCACTCAGTACTGATAAGTTAATCAATCTATTGTATTAAATTACGATATAATATAACATAATAGATATATCAGATCATATTTATATCAATATACAGCAAATCTATCGATTAGCTCGAACACAAATGAAGTATTGGGGATGTACCGATTTCAAAAATTTATTCATTTTCGTTGAAAAGGATACAAACATCTTTTTCATGGACATTATTGTTTTTACCCAGTCTACAAAGTCAACACTTCGCTGCCAGAATGTGAATGGACTTTATTTGTTATGGTAACAAATATCAGAGAGGCATAAATTGTCATAAATGTTAAGCCCTCGGTTAAGCCCAAAACAAAAGAAAATATTTTCATAAAAATTCTTTGAAAATCGATTTCAGTACGGAACACTACAATTTGATGATTTATCTAATTAGTTCTAATTTTTATACGAATTTTTCATAATTGACATGCAAATGATTTAAATCAACATTTGGTACTTTAAATACTTTAGTTAAGTGTTGTTGACAATAGATTTTGTCCTTCATGTGTAAGCTCAATCCTATTTTGACAGGCCATTAGGCTACTTATTTTACAGATTGAAAACTAAATTGCTGCTAAAAAAACTGAAGAATTGGTTTAAAATCTCGCACCTGGATATAATTTTTTGTGTGTTTTGTGATTGAGCATGTTGAACTATTATCATATTTAAAAAAAGCAGTCGTAGATTAGGGAAATTCCTGTTTAAAATTTTCAAAGATTTTGTACCGTTTTACTATGAAAGGAATAAAATAAGCAAATGATTTTTAATCTACCAAAGTTTCAAGATTTCAAGATTCTTTATTTCTTTAAGTTTGATATGCCTAATTAGATTCAACAATGCATGAAATTTTGAAGGAAGCAACGTGAAAAGCACTTTTTTTATTGATGGGGGATCATTTGTTGTGTACTATTTCCTTTCTTGGTCAGATTATTATCCCCCATCGCAAAATTTCTGATCTTGTGTTTTATACCGAATGATTCTAAAAATGAATTACGGTATCTCTTAAAGTACATAAAGGGACCATTAAATTATAATGTTAAACTGCTTATACGTCTTATAACTAAAATTTTAAGTTTCAAATTTGTTTGAAATAATCAAAAACATGAATTCCCCTCCGATAACAGCTCACACTGTCACAAAGTTCATCACATAATACTACAGCTGTTGAGGTAAGTATTAATTGTTCAAAATTTTCAACCAATTCTTCAGTTTTTCAAAAGGAACTTTGCTGTCAAACTGTAGGATTTGTAGTCAAATGGCCGATAAAATTGGTATAAGGTTACACTCGAAAGCCTATAGCAAATTAAAAATTTGCCGACGCAGAATTTTACGTACACTGCAAGACTTAATTAGGAAGGAACATTTACATAAAATTTCGAAATACATTAAGAATAAAAGCCACAATCTCCGATATTTATTTTGCAGTCGATTAAGGAGGCTTTCTTGTCCTCCTTGCTCGAACACCGCGATGAATAGAAGTGTTAAATGGATCTTGTATACTAGGTACATTTAGGTAACTGACCTGTTAAATTCTTGCTCACCGATAAAAAGGGTTATACATCAATTAGATCACTGATAACAGGCATTTTGCATTTGAAGAATTTTCCAAAGACATACAAAACTTGTCAACTTACGTCGATTTTCAATTTTGATACATTTCGTCATACTATATTGTAGAGTTGACTGAAGACAAAGCTACAACTTTGAAGTTGTATATAAAGGATATTGTTTTTTGGCAGATGTAAAAATGAAGTGGAATGTTTCACCATTTGTAGATATCAGTTTGCTTATATTAGGTAACACTTATGAATCTGATCTTATCCGTTGTTTTTTATTTGGTCCATGTTGTAAATCTTTGTGCATTTGTACATTGTATATGTGTTTTTATTTTGTTTTGTGTACCATACTCATGTGATGTCTTTGTTTGTGGTGTTTCCGATGTTGCTTGTCTTTGAATGATTCGTTTTAGACTGACGGTTCGGTTCGCACTTTTGTAAAATTTTAAAGGAAAATTCGTGTAGATCATCGTCCTAAGCGATGCAGAGTTATTAACATCTTATACCAAAACGGTTTATTTCCTTTGTGTTTCTTCTCTAATTTATTTTTTTAAATTGTCTATAGTGATTATAACCATTTCAATATAGAGAAAATGAATTCTGTTCTTTATTTTGTTTTTTTATTACTTCTTGGTTGATTTCCCTTCTGGTGCTTAGACTGCAAGTTCCCGGTGGTATTCATGAACCTAGTAGCCAATACTTCGATGTCGGCACGAAAACAGATTTTGTTTGAAAAATTGCAATGTCTAAATTTAAGAAAACTTACTTAAAACTAAGGATTATCTCCCTCTTGCATACTTCTGTCCTTAGCTGATTTTGGCTTTTCTATGTAGATCCTATTGGTAATTTGTTCTCTATTAGTTTTTACACACGATTCGATTAATAGATTTCCAAATGTTTTGATTTGATCTCCTTTGAAGAGGCATAAGTTGTCGTTGGGGATATGCAGAAACTAAATTCACAATGACCTGGGTATTTTGTATTTATTAACACTGGGGCGATGCCTCTGCTGAAGGACTGTTAGTCGTCGAGGATGATCACCAACCAAGTACTTCGGCGCTGGCCCGAAATAAATTTTATTTAAAACTTTCAATATATAAATTTAAGAAAAGTATTTTTGAAATAAGTTGTATCTCCCTCTTGCGTACATGTAGCTCTGTCACTAGCTAATTTGGCTTTTATTTTTAGATCCTATTGGTATTTTTTTCTCTCTATCGTTTTTTTTCACACGTTTCGATTTATTGATTTCCAAATGTATTGATTTGATCTTCATTGAAGAGACATAAATTATCGAAATAGTCATATGCACAGTAATTTCGGTATTTTGTTTTCTCTAATTTCTAGCAAAATTTAAAAACTTCCTGATAGATTGGTTATCGAAATAATAATCAACATGTGTGTAAATTTGATCTCAGTTAGCGTTTGGTCAATCATGTAAATGTCTCGTGTAAGTTTCTAGAAATAGGGCAACCGGATGTTGATGAAATTAACACCTGCATTATTGTCTAGCGAAATTGTTTTGCATTTTTATGAGTGTAACTCAATTAATTGATAATATGATATTTTTTTATCAAAATATTATACTCAACATCCCTTTCAATGAATGGCGCAATGATACACATAGCAACCATGATAGCAACAAAATGGTGGCATATTTGAGACTGGAGACTACAGAGATCAATAGACTGAGTAGGAGTTAGGGAAACAATCTCTAACATTGTTTCCAGTTTATTACGTATATTTCTCACATCGCAATAGTTAAATTTTCACATTTTAAAGTTCTCGGTAAACCTCGAACTCTAAAATGTGAAAATTTAACTATCCCGATGTGGCAATTATACGTAATAAACTGGAAACAATGTTAGAGACTATATATTTACAACAGATAGAACAGACAATTGTTAATCAAGGACAACATTTCTAACATGTAAGTAGAAAAATTGATTTCAAATTTGTATTGTAATTTTGAAAACCCAATAAGTACATATGTCCAAAACTTTTTAATTATATATAAATGATTCACTTTAACATCCTTGTTAATGATTCGAGACTAATTACTTCGCCTTTTATGAGTTAAATTTATAACGCGTTATATGATTATTCAATAATCAATTGAAAGAAAGGAAACTAGTATCGACGGTAGGGAATAAGTAAAAATTGGCTTTTATCATGTTTAAAACAAAAAGGCAAAGAGACATCTGAAAATTTGTGCATAACGAGATAAAAATGGCATTTTTTTACAACGGAATTACCTTGAAATTGCATTGTTGTAACGGAATTCAATACCTTGTCATTGCGAATGAATATTATGTAAAATTTCAAGCAACCTAGCTTGTACGACGTACACTTTTCTGGCTTTAGATATTACTTTTATATAAGCACATGAAATCTCTGTGTATCGACTTGTGTTTCATCAGAGATTATAATCAATGCTATTCAAGTCAATTTTGTCGTGAGATGGGTTTATTATAGCATCGCATCAACAATGTGAAAAAAAGTCATTTAGCAAGCCTTTCAAAAAAATTAAGTCTAATAATTGTGGTCAAAGTGTTCTGAATTTGAGAATTCAGTAGAATATATATTGTGAAGAAAATGTAGTATACGATATTAAAGAGGTCCCAATATCCTATATCCCAGTAAGCCTGTACTAAAGTGTCCCTTTGAAAATTGATGATATCCCAATATAAATTGAAATATCTGATATATCTTATTTTCTTGTCAGTGTTTCTCAAATATCCCATATACCGTGGTTAGAAGTCGTTAATTTCCCAATGTACCCAAACTTTATAAGTTCACATCAACTCCGTCTGAGGTAGTATTTTCTGAACTTCCATCAAAATGATTATTAAAACAATCTAATTTCACATGGAGGACATTGGATTTATTATGGTTCTAAAATAACATAAAGTCTGTGCATTTGTATCTCATGGTTTATATATCCAAGTTAATGTATAAACGTTCTAAAAAGTAATTATATCGTAAAACAACGACAGTAGAATACCGAAGGAACAAAGGAGTAGTATTTACGAAAATGGTAATCATTAATCGTAATGATTTCAAACTTCATTGAAAGCAAGAGGTTCTCAAGAACGTATCGCACACCTGGAACAATGGCTGACATGAGCAAGAGTTTGAGAGGTACATGCATGAGAAGCATTTTCTATAGGGTCCAATGTGAACATTTGTTCCCCTTGGCGGCCACCTTGGATGAGATATAGACCTGCCGGACACCTCCGTTGTGAGGAACCATTTAAGGATCATTTCTACTAAGTTTGCATCTAACTGAACAAGTACTTTCCGATGGGGTCAAACGATGAATTATTTTTCTTGATGGTGGCCATCTAAGATGAGGTACGGACCTGCGGATAACCTTATTTGGAAGGGAACATCTAATGACCATTGTGAAACAATTGGCTTTTTTTGGAGTAGTAGTTATTGAGGTCTTTGAAGGTTTTCCAATAAGATCCATTAGAATTATGTTCCATGCGCGCAGCCATCTTAGATAAAGCGTGAGCCTGAAAAACGATTTTGTAGAGATCACCCAAAGCTTATTGTGGCCAAGTTTGGTTCCAATTGGCTCTGTAGTTTTGGAGGTGAAGAATTCTGAATGCATTTTCCCACAGATTTCAATATTGAAACGATGTTTCCTGCTGGCAGCCATCTTCGATGAGGTGCTAACTTGAAAAACAGTTTTTTGATGGTGACCTGCTAAAGACTAAGTTGGACAAGTTCGGTTCCAGTTGGCTTAGAAAGTTCAAAGGAGTATATATATGTGTGTGTGTTTTCTCATAGGAATCAATGTTAGAACTATGCATCCCATCTTTTATAAGATATTTCACACATTTGTTGTAAGGAATCACCTAGAGACTTTTGTGGCTACGTTTGGTTGCACTTGGCTCGTTAGGTTCAGAGGAAAAGATCTCTAAATGTGCATGATTTACTATTTGGTCAAATGTAAAAATGATTTTTCCTATTGGCGGCAATCTTTAATAATGTGCGAACATGACAACGAAGTTTTTGTTTGGAGCTAACCAAGGACTGTCATGGCCAAGGTTCATACCAAATGGCTCAATAGTTTCAGAGGAGAGATTCTCTAAATGTGTTTTCCCATGGGGTCCAATGTTAAAACTATGATATCGGTATTCGTTTGCCGATGTATATCAAATCAGGTTGAGCAAGCCTAGTCGCAAAATGTTTTGCGACACAATTTCATTTGAATCGAATGTGGACGTCCGAGAGTTTTTGTTAGGGGAGTAAATACTTCAGTTTTTTTAACTCAAAACTCCAACGTTTGTCTTCTGTCTTATATTGATGTCTAATGTTGTCTTTTTATTTCCATGAATTGTGGTTGTCTCACGTTCTTGTTTTGTCAATGTTTTTCTCTGTTGCCGTTTTTGCTAAACCTTTGGACTTGGGTTTAATATCAGTAAGCAGTGTTTTTTTTTTCTCGACAACCAACAGATTGTAAAGCTTCCACATGTTCTCCCAACGGGCTGCTTTTTCATTTTTGCATCATATCGGATGAAATATTGCGATCAATTTCATTTTTCTCCAATAATGACAGCTAATCAACTCATCCTTGTCATAGTTTTAAATTAAGTTCAAATCAATTTGTCAACAAAATCATTTAGTGCTAAAATCTTGGAAACCAGACATTAGTGAAAACAGTCATGTCTGTCATTACACACAGTAGTAACTAGCTGTATACTTTTCCAGTAAGTATCCTTTTACCATAATTCCATTCCAACACGCTTTAATACTGGTATGTTTTTATAAACAATAATTGTCGTTCTATTGGAACGAGGACACTGAGTAAATAGCCTTTATGTAATATCTAGAAAAAGAACAGATAATGTTATCTCCATTAACAAATTAATCTAAGAAAGTCGGGCAAATATTCTCTCTGCCTGTCTGGTTTGATTAAAAATACGTTTATATTTGAAACTATTTTACGACATACAGACCACAAACAGAAACATATACCTCCGCCGCTTGCAATCCACTAGAATATTAGTAACATAGAATAATTTACATTGGCAGCATTTTTTTCTCATTATTAAACACATCTATCATGTTATACTTGGATGCTGTGTTTTGTCATTTGTAATAACCCCACCCAATAATACGTATCTGTCCTTTCTGTCTGATGAAGTATCTAGTGTTTATTCTTCACATTATATTAGAAAAGATTCTATACCTGTATACTGTGTCACCGAGATTTGACTAATAGGTAATGTGGAACTTCGCTCAGGATACTGTTTAAAAAATGTGAACAAGAAAACCAAACATTAAAAGGTGACAAGCATCACCATGCAGCATTTTGTGCATCAACTATAGCACTCAGTAATATATGTTTACTAATTTTAGGTAACGGTTTACTTTCATATTATTTATTATATATAGAAGCTGCAATGCCTTAGCATCAGTGTAACAGAGAATTAAGAATGGATAAGTTTTTTTGTTTTATGTGGATTTAATCACACGTTTACGAACCAACAGTCTGTTGCCAAGTATCTTTAATTTCTATGTGGAAACACTATAAATTATAACGTAGTGAGAACCAACCGTCAGTTAAAAGAATGGGCAATCCATGGACAATGGCAACATCTGAAACACTAAGAAACCAGGACACCACATGAGGACGGGACAAAAAAGAAAAATGAAGACACACATACAAATGAACAACACGGAACCAATAAACCCCATGAACTTGAACTAAATATAACAATTTTACCTCTTGATATTAACCGTTATATTGTACAGTTACTTACCGGCTATGAGTTATGGTTCCCCGAGACACAACTACTAGTATTTACCTACGCAAAGCGAAGGGAAGTAGTAGTTGTCGACGGAACAATGATTTACTCTTGTTCGAATAGCCAGTAAATGAGTGTTCTATTACACCGAATCAAGCATGTATTAAAATACTGAAAATCCAATGAAAAGGAAATGAAAAAAATTTTCCTGACTTTTGCAAATCATGCATATTACATATTGCAGTAAATCTGAGTTTTCAAAATGACCATACAAATGAGCTCAATATTTTGGCTGAAATTTTCTTCCAAGATTGAAGTATATATAATATTACATTATTACATGTAATTTGTACTATAACGTCCTTCATTAGCCTTGTCATGTATCAAGTCTGACGGCTCCCAGGCTGATTTCAGAGCCTTGGGATGATAAAGAGTTTGATATGAAAAATGACATGTAATAATCTATACTTATCACTTGGAAAATTGGTGTCATCTCATGGAATTTGATTCAGTTATAGGTATTGATATCAGGTACAATGCTACAGTGACCGGAATGTACCATTTTTGAAATGAAAATAGTTCTGACTAAACACAACGTATGAAATTCGGACAACAAAATGATGGAAGGCAATATTCTATCAAAAATCCAGAATAAATACATATATAGTTTACAGTACTATTTATAAGTTTTTCATATTTTCTATCGTAGATGGGAGCTAATCCCAACAAAGATTAAAAGAAAAATAATAATTTGTTCTTCTTGAATAAAGCAAAGATATTTTCAAAAGACGAAAGAACAATAAGTTAACAAGAAAAAACATTAATCATGGCATGATGTGTTGCACAAGGAAACATGTATGGTGGTGGTGGTTACAAAAACATTTTTTTGTAAGTCTATACAAGAATGTAACAATATTTTTAATATTTTCTATACTAAAGTACAAGCTAAGTATGACAACTTATAAATATAAATGAACTATATGCAACATAAGGATAATAAAAAAAAGCTTCTGTTTTAACGAAGATAGTTTTTCATGTAATTACAAAACCACTGTAATTTAAGGATATTGAGCTAATGGAAATGAGACTAAAATAGATACCGATGATTTTGGAACGTTGGGCTAATTTTTTTCAGATTTCAGATTTTATTAGTACTCTCAGACACATACATGTGCAACAACATATAACAATACATATAAATATAATATAAATGACAGAATGAATAAGTAGACGAGATATAGAACATTTATACAGTATACAATTAGAATAACTTATTTAACTTACAAATAAATACTGCAGCTATGTTGGTTATAATCTTGACATTGCATAATGATAGCATTAGCATCCACTATAAGATAATATAGAAAAGCTGTCTTACCTTACGATATGGTGTCAATGTAGCTCGCTTGTATCGTAGCTTTGTGGTACCAATGACAGATTCTGGTTTTCGAGAGTCTGTTTCAAGTCCATAGTGATACACATTTTCATACCTCATACAAGCTTTAGTATAAATTCCAATGACATATAGGCACAATAAACTTAATGCAACATTTAAACTTAATGAAAAATAGATAATTTTCAGATGAAGTGCTATGCTCCATTTTTCTGATGATGCTGGTTTTTCGGGCGAGCACATCTTCTAGACAAATTCATCGCTTCGAATATCACTTTATTCTTACCTATATAATTCTCATTGCTTTTATTCAGCAAACTGAAAATCGATTTTTAAAATATATTGTATAATCTAAACTTCAGTGATTAACCAAAATTGCCTAGAAAAGTTATTAAAGGTTTGAAGTAGAATCCTATATCCTTCACGTCAAATCATTGTCTAAAGTTTCAGTGATAAGAAAGCAATGATGCGATTGTTTTTATTGCTAAGAGTATAATCCATAGTTCAATTGATCTGATCGAGAGGCAAGCCTATCCGTAAATAACGTGAGAAAGTAATGTATCTTTCATATTATTTGTCTAGCAGTACTATTGATATTTGTTGATTGAAGGTAAAATAAAAAAATATTGATGGGATAAAGTTTCGAGTACCTGTTCCTTGCAACCACTGTCTGTTGGAAATGAATACTTCGTACATGGAAACTATGATAATATTACAAAGTGACCCTTTACGATAAATGCCTTAGAAATAATATGGAGCATGAGTTTAAGAAATAATATGGAGCATGAGTTTATAGTTGGAAAAATATTAATGTCATTTGATGCTTATTCAAAGCGTTGTCATAGAAAATTGAATTCGGCAAAGAACACTTGAGATCATTTTTTTCTATCGATATGTCTTAACGTCTAGAGTTATTTTGAAATCAGTATTTTAATTGCCAAAACATTTAAAATTAACTTTTGATTTAAAAAGGTTCAATCTAGCACATGAACAAATAAAGGGATGAGGAGTAAATGTACATAGGACAAAATCCCTTTCAATTAATGGTAAGATTAAGCAAATGGAACAACACTTTCATTGTTGTTCTTCATCTTGAAGTCATCATGAGACCTTCAACAAAGAGCAAATACTTCTACTCATGGTAAGTTCAAGACGGTTCATGTCTTTTTATGTAGACTCGTGCTTCATAAAAATACTGGAATTCATCACACTGAAAAAATGAAATTTATTGAATTTCGCTCGAACACATTTTGTGGAAATCTATTTAAATTACTTAACACAGTAGTTTATTTCTAATGGTTGTATATAATTATAACATGAACATGTAGCAAACAAACATTCAAGTTCGGCCCACTAAGGGTCTTTCTCAATATTATACTTCGTGGTATTTGAATATTAAGGATCGTCAAAAGGTTTTGATTGCTAAAGGAATGTGGAATAAAAAAGATAACAGGAAACACCTACAATGGCCGAAAAACATAGCCACATGCCACAAAGTAAATAGGAACTGCACAAGAAAAAAAAGCACAATAAAACATAAACAACGATAGGAACTCGGGACAGCCGGACTTGGTACCGGCACTAGCAAAAGCCAGCGGTAGGGTTAAACCGGTTTATGGGTACCCAAACCTCCCCTTTCTCTGTCCCGTTTCCCTATAGTACAATAAACATACGAATAAAACCCATACAGGTAGACTACTAACTCCATGACCTCAATCTAGAAAAGAAAAATGGGGAACAAAACGTAATTTTGAAAAATGGGTCAAGGAGTGCTCGCCGCTAAACTGCCGGCTAGCTCAAGGAGCCTAGTCTGCTGGTAAAACACTGTCGCACTACGGAAGGAAAATCAAATTCAAAACTCCCAATGGGTTTGGTAAAGAATCATCATGTATTTCAGTAGACATCGGCAGTATCAGTGAGAGGCCAGTATGTGTGTAAAATCCTCAGGTCACTGGATCCCAAAGCTAATTTAACGGACACGTGCAGAATATCCTGTCGATATCCCCTATTGCGTAAAGAATGTAAGTTACGTCCCAGTTTTTCTGGATTTTTAATCAGTTTCTGACATTTTTTAACAACTTCCGTAAAATCGAGGATGGGAAATGCCCTTAGAAATAAGATGTTTGCGAGTGACATTATATTTAGATATCAAATGTTCATATCTTCGATAAAACTTTTTAAATGTATTTAACAATTTATGAAATTTGTAACCTTGCTGAAAAAGTTTTGAAGTGATAGTAAGGTTACGTTCATTGAAGTCGTCAATAGTAGAACAAACGCGTGCGAATCGTACCAGTTGAGAAATATAAACTAATTAGGATGGGGCTAGAGGAACGTCGCCGTCAAGAAAAGGGAAATTAGTAATACTGAAATCAAAACCATCCCTTTTATCGTAAATTTTAGTTTTTATTTTACCAGAGTCAACGATGATAGTTAGATCCAGAAAAGGGCAATTCTTAGAAGCATTATTAGCTTTATTAAGTTTCAGTTGTTGTGGGTAAATGATGTCGACATAATCTAAAAACTTGGGATTGTCAATAGTAAGGATATCGTCAATATACCTGCTGTTATCATTGAAAATAGGTTAAGTCCTTTTATCGTATCATCGCACGTCAAGGAGGAATGATTGTTGTAAGTAATATTAGAAAAGAATCCTTGCTTTTTGTTACAACAAATAAACTGTAGTCTTTCTCAGAAAATTTAAAAGACTATTTAATCAATTGTCCCAATTTAGATTTAATCAGATTATGTGGAAGCGTTGTATAAAGTGTAGAAAAATCATAACTGTCGATAGATGAAACTGGTTTTTGTATTGATTGCAATTTATCTAAAACTTCAATAGAGTTCTTTGCACTCCAAAAGTAATTGACACCAGAGTTTTGATAAGTTTTTTCACAATATTTTATAATTAACTCCTTTATACAAGAAAGTGCACTGGTTAAATGGATGGACAAGTTAGTAGTAGAATAATTACTCGATGCCGAAATAAAACATGCTTGTACGGGTTTTTGTGAAGCTTAGGAATCCAGTACATTGTAGGCAAGGTGTTATCTTTAGGTTGAACTTTGAGCATTTCTATATCCTTGTAATGTTGTTTGGTGAGAGTTTGTTCATCACAATTGGTGCGTTTGAAAGTATTAGACTTGTCCAATTCATTTTGTTGGACATCGATATAGTATTTCTTTCAAATGATTGAAATGTTGTTAAATCCTTTGTCAACTAGTACAAACACATATTTTTTTGCCAAGATCTCTCAATTTAGACTTTATTTTATTAACAGACAGCTTAGGATGTGGCTCATCATAATTATCTTTATAAATTTAATTCTGTTGCTGACTTTGGTAATAATTTTATCTTTGAACAAATTCAGTATCTGTTCGTAAATAACTACTATATATTAAGTTTCATTTACATTTTATCTTGTCAGTAGTTATGTACTTATTCATGTGAAAATTTCTCATATGAATAAAATTTCAAAATTCAACATTTGGCTTTCTTGTTTGTAAAAAAAATAAACTATTTTTCTGGCCACCTGTATATATATTGTCCACATCTCCCGATTTTACTTGCCAATTTTTCTTACAATCAACTCGATGAGTATCCTGTGATCGTTTATATATTGTTTTGTCTATTGGTCCCTTTGTCCGAAAACGGATGACAGTGCGTATAACAGTACTTTGGCCGATATGTTATGCTTATTGACGACCATGTATCCATGACATAAAGAATACATGGATGTAACGTTGTTCAACATTCCGCTCAAACGAGTGTTAGGGGCAGTCTTGAACTTACTATGAAGTAGAAGAGTTTGCTGTTTGTCGTGGTGATTTCAAGATGAAGAACAACAATGAAAGCGTTGTTCCATTTGCCTATATTACTTAATCATACCACTATTTATAGGTATTTTGTCCCATATACATTTTATTCATATACTTATGTATTTTCTATGCAAGTGAAATGTACATATATATGGCAACGATGTATCAAAAAAGCTGAAGGAGAACAAAAAAACTAATACAACCCCTTGAAAAACGAGGAGCAGCTGAGGAGAGAACTTTGCATGCAGGAGATATTTCTTATAAGAAACTATAGTTCTTACATATTGTTATAACAATTACATAACAGCTTTCAAAATACGCCATAAATTTCATTAATTGCAGAGTAATACGACAAAGCAAATGTATAAACAACACGATAATTTCCTTTAAATCCAGGAAATATTGACAGCTATCAAGGATATCAGCATTGACTTAACACTAATAAAGTCTGTTGACAGCTTTAAAGTACAATAGTCAAGGCGTAAATATAAACGGTTGATGCAGAATAACTCTTTTCGAATTTCATGTTAAAAATTATACAACAGAAATCACTTTTAAACTACGACATTTTCTAAGCCTCGTAAATATTAATCATAAATGTAATTCTAACTTATAGGAATATTTTGAAAATATGATTACATGCTATTTTTATTATTTTTTTAAATATATATGGCTAGTATTAATGTTTATAACTTGGTGTTACATTACGTAAAAGACGTGTAAGCGACAAAAGAATGGACTATAGGGATTGACTGAAAACGGGTGCCTTCATAGCCTTTTTTTCTTCGGACTTGATATAAATTTTCGATGTAATCACATAACGACGAAGACAGAGGATATTAAATCTTTTGAAACACCTGGTTCGACTTATGTACTTTACAGCGGTCGTGCCGTATATGCTGTAATATTGTTTCTATGTTGTTTATTCTTCAGCTACATTTGAGCCTGTCACTTTGCAGAATATTGTACATTTGTTAACAGCTAATTTAAAAGAAGAAACGACTGCTCATAACTGTTGCAGGTTAAATAATAACCAAGTAATATTTTTTAATTAACATTAATGTTTGGCCAGTTGCATACTGCTACACTTTTCATTTTTAAACCGGTTTACAGCAGTGAATGTTTTACCACATTTGAGTAGGGAGGTATTCTTTTCTATTGTGTAGTTCTGTTACATAATTCATATCACAGAGGCAATTCAGAAACATGATATGGACAAACTCACATTTAAAATTGGATGTGTCGACAGGGTAAAACTTTTCTTCTATGCATAACATCGCCTGTCATGCGAGATGATATGTACGGTGAGAACTCTTAAGATTTTGGCCGGGTTGCATGGAGTGCAAATCCGGGTTATAGTATGCTGAATGTTGGGCGGGCGGGGAAAATGGGATACCTATTTTGTGAAATCAACTCTTCCTACAGTTTTCAACCCAGACCTTTGAAACTTCACAGAATGTTTCTTTATATATTGAAGATGTGCACCTGACTTTATAGAAATATTTCGGAAATTTTTTCCATTTTTTCTGGACTTTGGAACTAAGTCAATTTTTTTTTATCAAAATGATTAACATAGGGTACCTATTTTGTGAAATCAACTTCTCCAATGGCCGGATTGCACGGAGTGCAAATCCGGGTAATAGTATGGTGAATGTTGGGCGGGCGGGCGGGGAAAATGGGATACCTATTTTGTGAAATCCACTCCTCCTACAGTTTTCAACCCAGACCTTTGAAACTTCACGGGATGTTTTTATATGCATTTAAAATGTGCACCTGACTTTATGGAAATATTTCGGAAAATTTTTCTGATTTTCCGGACTTTGGAACGTAGTCATTTTTTTATCAAAATATTTAACATAGGGTACCTGTTTTGTGAAATCAACTCCTCCTACAGTTTTCAACCCAGA
>MJUU01015712.1:0-21333 GCA_002080025.1 Modiolus philippinarum | reverse complement strand
CCCCCCCCCCCCCGGATAATATAGTGATCTGCCGTCTTTTATCACTTTCATCTTCAATCAGCGGATCATGTTTAGAACATTTGTGACACCGGAATACATGCTTCTAACGTCTTTTAGGCTAAAGAGCTTCTACAAATAACCTTAAAAGTAAATATGATTTTTTGGTTTCATTATTACTGATTTCTTTGCACTTAATTGTAGTAAATGTATATTGTAATGCAGTTTTTGTATTTTAAGATGTGTTTTGGCCCTGATGTTAACAAAGCCTTTGCTCTTAAAAAGTTAATTCCAGCCTAATCCAATTTATGAAGGGGCGAACAGAGGGTGCATTTCTCCTTTCTCCCACCACTTTCCTCCTTTCTCCCGCAGCATCTTTCCTGTATCACACCCCTTTCTCCTTTATCTCACCCCTTTCTACCAGGCTCCCTTTCTTTGCCCTTTTCTCCTTTTTCCATCTCCTGTCTGCTTTCTCCTTTCCCCTGCAACTTTTTCCCCCACAACTGGCTGATTCTTCCATCCCCTTTCTCAGACCCCTTTTCTCACGATCTCTCTCTACCCTTTCCGTCCCTCTGTTATATACCAACGAAACCTGTACAAGTACACCGAAATGAAGCAGACCGAAATGTAAATGAATTGCTGTTGTGTTTGGGTGGACGTTTAACGTTCTTAAACATCTTATACGTGATCCTTCGAAAAAGACACTTGTGAAAAGCATGCAATCGTATATCTTTCAACACTTCAGCTTTACAAACACACGATATGTTATATGAGTTTGTTTTTATATTGATTTGTTTTCTGGCAATTTGAACAATTATATTGAAAAAAAAACAGATACAAACAATATGGTTACACCAGAAAATAAACCTTTTTTTTTCAACTCAAATATTTTTAACTCTTCTGTTGGCCACGAAACGCAAAGTTAACATACTGAGAAAAATTTTCTGGAAAAGTGGAGCTAGCACATTGAGAAAATGTTCTGAAAACGCGGAGCAATGTTTTTTAATAGAAATTCGTGGATCTTCATGACATGGAGCCAAAGGCCTCTGCGTTTGGTTTTTAGGCAGTCCTATGGTCGCATTTTTTATGAAAATTACATTTGCTGTTACATTTATAAGTTGACAAACTGATGCCGGGTTCTTCGAGACACAATTAACGTTACTCTACACGTACGCCTTTACGATACGTCAATACGTATACGCCTTTGTATACGTCTTAGATGCAACATCTCTCTTACTCGACACCAGGAACAATACAAATTCCTCGCCAAAAGACGACTTAGTTTTAAGAAGTTTAAGGGACGTTAAAATCTCTTGATCCACATCTCTACACAAAACTAATATCCAACAATGCAAAAAAGAAAGTCTTTATCAATTATTCACAGATTGGCCAGATCTACAAGATGTATGTTCGGTCACTGTTGCAATTGCCACTACAAAAGTTTTACGGTCGTCACCACGATTTTACAGACCGTTACATTTTTTCTTTTTCACAAATGAGAACAGATATCTTTGGGTAGATCCAGAGTTTGTTACTGGACTGACTGTGACAAAAACCGAACTTTTCACTGGCAGTGTGACGGATGCCACGCATGGAGCAGATCATGCTTACCCTTCTGGAGCACCTGATGATGCCTCAGTTTTTATAGGGGTTAACACTGCTGGTGCTTTAGTAGTGTGGAGTTCTTACTCATTTTTGTTTAATTGTTTTGTCTTTGTCGTACTGTCTTAATTCGTATTGGATCTGATTTGGCGTGATTTTGGATTCATGATTTTATAATTCCCCCTTTCCTCGGTCTTCCTTCGGTGTTCGTTTGCCAATGTATTGATTAAACGAGTTAATTTTTATCCGACAGCTGATATCACAACTATAAATATTTTACGAAATGATATGGAGTAAATGAACATGAAACCATAACACATATGTTAAGTATAACTGCAATAATTTTAATGCGTTGTATGACCATTTCGGAAATTTATTCCTCATCAGTCGTGAGTCATTTTCTGTAAAATTTTACATTTTTATGGGAAAGATGTATTGAATGTATAGATATATATTAATTTACAGAAATTCGATATTGCACCAGTTATCCATATTGTAAAGAAGATCCTATGGTTTTCTTATTGATTGAATAAATAACATGTTACAATTTATTAACCCCTCTTTCAAGACACTTTTAGTCCTTTTCACCTGATCACCGAGAACGATATGTCTATAAGGAAGAACAAGTAAGTTTGGTATAAATTATAATATTATGCATGTAAGATTTTTTTTCTTTTAGATACATGCAATATGGTTTCTAAAAGAAAGTAGTCTGAAAGAAACCCTTTCTACTGGATTTAATAAATTTCACAGAGGTACAGTTTTCAATAAGTCGTATTGTGTTATTAATTGTTAAATACATCAAATCAAGGCGGATGTTGCGTCTCCGATTGAGGAGCTTATGCATTGGATCATTTTTTAAAAATTGTGAATGTAAAAAAAAAATAACATGCATTTAACAATGACAGAAAAGATAAAAAAAAAACAATAAATAATAATGATAAAGTAACTTTTACATAGACTATCTTGTATCTTGGCTTTTCTACAAGACTTTATATATTTTACAAAAGGGTGTAGAGTAAATGAACATAAGACCATAACACATATGTTAAATCCAACTTTAATGGCCATTTCAGAAAGATGTTTACTATTGCTTGTAACAAAGCAAAACAAAGCACATAGCGAAACTGATTCGAATATATCAAGCTTAACATATAAAAGGAATTAGTAAATGGCTGATTTAAAAAGCAATCTAAAATTTCACCATTATTAATTATAGTTTTTCAAAGAGTTAAGTCTAAATTAAAAAAGAATTCTGCAAAAGAATTTTTTCAATTGGAATTTCATTAATAAATAAAACATACAAATAAAAGGAATTACCGTATATCGGGATTTTTTCGCGTGTGTCTAAATTTCGCTATGTTCGCGGTAGGCAGCCATACACGAATTTTAGCCTCCGCGAAAATTTCCCTTAACATTCAGATGCATTAGTTGATTATAAAAACGCAAATTATAAACTAAGCGAATTTTTCACTGACCTGTTTAACACCAAAATCGAGAACAAAAGCCGACGCGAAAATAACCCGATATACGGTAGTAAATGGCCGATTTACAAAGCAATCTTAAATTTCACCAATATTGATAGTTGTTCAAACAGTTAAGTCAAAATTAAAAACGAATTATGCAAAAGAGGTTTCGACAAGTGGAATCTCGTCAAAAGTTGCAAATAAAACGTAAAAATATATGAAAACAAATGCTATATTTTTCTTAACAATTAGTGAAAAAGCAGAAAGCGTATTATGTTTACAGGCTTGGCCATTTAAAATTTAAGTCACAAAAAATTCACAGCTAAAATTACTTCTTTAATCTAGAACAAATAACAAAATACCGAGGTTGCTGAGGTTACTGTGAATTTTGGTTCTGCATATGCGCATTTCTGTGTCTGTCTAGCGTCGTTGTTTTGTGTCTGACGTCATTGTTTTCTGTGTTCTCGTTTTGGCCATGCTTTTGGACGTCCATTTTTGTAAATTTCACTCATCTGTTCCTTCGGTATTCTACTGCCGTTGTTTCGACAACTTGTGTCTCATCAGTGCAGATCACATCAAAATATTTTGGAATCCGTGAACCGAAATATATGTAAAAGCAGATAGAGAACAAATTGTCACTAGGATATAAATAGGAAAGCCAAAATCAGTTAAGGACACAGCTATGCAAGAGGGAAATTTCCATAAATTTAGATATTGCAAATATTCAAATAAAATCAAATGAAATACCAAAAATTGCAAAAATAAAATCCAGAAACATGGTTTAAGGAAGACCTCAGAAAAACAATGACCCAAGGCAGCCACAAAAATTAGCAACAAAAGCGCAACATTCGAACCAGGGCACTCACAGTGTGAACGCCCACAGCACTGAGAGTCACATTTAGTGCTCCGGGAGGGTAAGCAGGTATAGAATTAAGACACAAAATTGCTTGTTTTTATTATTACTTGTATACAAAAAATACCGAAGTTGCATAAAAAAAACAGTAAATTTCGTTATGCTGTACACGTGTTTCAAGGAGTAACCTCTCATCAGCAGCATTAAAATCAAATAATTGGAAAGCCATAATCCAAAAGTTGTAATAAAAGAAGTACTCATTACCAAATAAATCGAAAAAGGAAGCCACATCCAGTGCCAAGGACATTTACCGAGTGCCATAACCGGAATGAAGCCTCGATATTTTTAAGGGGTTAGGATATTCTTTCATTTTGCTTTTTATCAGCTTATGAATAGGAGCGTAATTATCAGTTACTCCCCTATGTATAAGAAAAGTGTATGCACTTCTCAGTAGCTTGATCTCTTTCTCGTTGCCATCGAAATATATTCCTTTATGTTTGGCACTTATTTATATAAACATAGAAAATATAAAGAGTTGCTATCACTTACCCCTTATTCGCTATTTCAACACATTATATACATCAAGACGGTTGATTACTCTTTGTAATAGGGTCTGTAAGTCTCGTCATGTGACACCGAGAATTTTCGATAGCATTGAAATTTGAAAACGTTTACCGCCAAAATATGACGTTGCAGGATTATGACGTCCAAAATTTGTGATTTAAACGTCACATTTGTTTGTTAAAAGCGCAACTGGAAGTACCAGAATAGAACGAGACTTACAGACCCTACAGCTTTTATTATAATTCCCTTCTTCGATCGATTTCTGAGTCGATTTTTTGATAGCTTGGTAATGAGTAACTATTTTGTGATGATGGCTTTCAATATTATCATATTTAATTTAAATGCTGCTTATGGTAGATTTCTCATTACAAATTTTACTGTATATTCTGCAACTTGGGTGCTTTTGTATCATGAGTTTCATTTTGTTTTGTTTTGTTCATTTCTATTTTGTATGTAACAAGGTTATTGATTAGATTGTAGGGTTTTTTCTTTTATTTTGCTCATGATTTTCTGAGATAAGCATATATATATACATGTACATCGATTTTCGTTTTCACATTTTTGTTTATGAATTATATATATACATATATAAATGGAAACATCTTTTTCTAAATGGGTCATTTGCATTATTAAATGAAATCTAATATTGTAATAGATATGGAATACATATGTGTGACTTAACATAATTCCTTTTCTCGTAGTATCAGTTTTCATTTATTACGAACCAATATTTCTGGATTTAAAATGCATCTTATAATACAAGTAAGTATTTTAACAAACAAAATATTTAATTGCATGATCCCTATTTGTGTAGTTTTGACATAAGCAGGATTATATTTTAGTGTGAACAGCAAACAGCAACCCTCCAATTTACAAAATCATTTGTTGCGTAGAAGTGTTTTTTTTTCATCAATTGCATTATTTGTATTTTTGTAGATTTTTATAATTCTACCATTGTTTACCAAATTATATTTACTTGTAGAAAAAAAAAGCGAAGCAGCCTTCTTTATGGAATTTCTT
Source organism: Modiolus philippinarum (assembly GCA_002080025.1). Taxonomy (NCBI): domain Eukaryota; kingdom Metazoa; phylum Mollusca; class Bivalvia; order Mytilida; family Modiolidae; genus Modiolus; species Modiolus philippinarum. The sequence continues at coordinate 15,831 of MJUU01015712.1, read as the reverse complement.
AGAAGGCATATGGGATGACTTACAACATTTGAAGTACAACAAAACGCCACTGGATTAAGTGTGCATTTTACATCACAAGATGAATCATTTTTTTAAGAACTATGGTATTTTTCCTTGTACCGAACTTTGTAGCTTAATCTTGAGTTTTATCAAATCACTATCACACAGGAACTATCTTACAAACCATGATCAAGTTTTGTGCCATTGGCATGATGGTATTTTGTGAGACATTTCTTGTAAATACAGAACCAACTGAATGTGAGTTTTCGGAGACATTCATTAATTGTACAGGACGATCATTGACCAAATTACCAAGATTTCCAGTCGGTAAAAGCATTAAAACATTGTAAGTTGAATCAGAATTAAGAACGTTTTATTTTTATCTAAGTGTAATCAATCTCTGAAAAGGTATGTCTATTTAGACTTTATATGTATATATTTGTTTCAAGTAGGTCAGTGCTTTAGTGTTCGAAATTCTTGTTCATATATATGTAGGACTCTAAAGTGCGATGGGGACGCTAAAGTGCGATGGTCCCGCTTAAGTTAGATGGTCTGCGCTGAAGTTCGATGGTCGAATGACAGAACAAACTAATCACCCAACATTTTTTTTATATTAATCGTTATTTATTAATAAAAAGTAGTTGGTTAAATACCGTACAATTTAGATTATTCATAATTTAAACAGAACCTCATGCTTTTCCCGAATGTTCGATAAAACGTCAATGAAAAAATGCAACATGACGCAACTATTTGTTACGTCGACGTAGATGTTCCGTTCGAAAACAACATGCTGGGTCTAATATGCCAGAGAAGGTTTTTTCGCGATTATTCAATAATTTATCTCGACTTTAAATGATCACGGTGACAGAAATAGACTTCCAGAAAAGAGAAACAAATGATCTTTACTAAGAATATTTTAGACAGTCCTGTAAGTGAAAATAGGCATTTGAAAGAACAAAATTCCAAAGTTGTGTGCAAAATAAAGAAAAAGGAGCTACTCAATTTTCAGGGGACCCCGTCCAAGACAGTCTAGCACTATCGATAACTAAAAAACTCAAATTCTAATCCATTACCTTAACCCTAACCAAAGCTTATATGACAAAAGTAATAAAAAATCTCCACTCTAAAGGATTGGATTCTCTAAAGTAGATTAGCCCTTTATATTAGAGCATTGTTAGAACAGAGGGGGTTCAACGGGCTGGACCCTTTTTCTTGAAAAGTTTAAATTGGTTCAAAATTTAGGACAAAACACAAAAAGTCATGAATGGAAACCATTATTTTGGTTCCGGAACCTCATTAAAAACCCTTTTCTCCATGAATTAGTCCGTCGGTTGGTTAGAGTATAGTATAGTATTTTGGATACCTTGTTTTATTTGGGCCCATTTGTGGAACCAGGGCGTTTTGGGATAAAACCGCCTTTTTTCCTTGAAAGTTAGTGCAAAATTGAGGTAAAATTTATGGTATTAAAAGTTATCCTAGTAGTATCCGTTATGAAAAGTCAAAGTTAGCGAAAGACAGAGCTATGTACGAAGGAGAAACTCTATGGTCGTAAACATTTTTTTTTTAAATTTAGATATTGGAATGTTCCAAATAAAGTCGGTGTTTTGGTCTGCAATGAAGTACTGACTTCTGGGTTGACGAATTCAATCGGGGAATAAGAATAACCCAAAATAAGTATCGGCCAAGTGTAAATAAATTACAAAATCTGAAGTTACTATAAATTTTAGTTTCTGCATAAATGTGTGGTCATTTTGACAACTTATGTCTCTTCAATCGCAGATCAAATCAAAACATTTAGAAATCCATAAACCGAACTATATGTAAAAGCCGATATGTCTACATATTCAAGCTCTCCTTATCAAGTTATCCCCTACTTCAATGAGGGATCGTAGTAACGGAACATAACGATTGCACTTTTCTGGTTGGCCAGTACCAACACATTTCACATAAACAGCGATTTCAACATTATACTCAGAAGACCATCGCATTTAGCGTGTTCAACATAACACAAAAGTTTGACGTCCTAATGTAAATAAACAATCGTACTTTAGCGCAGTAGACCATCGCACTTTAGCGTGGACCATCGCATTTTAGCGTGTTCACCATCGTACTTTAGCGTACCGTCGCATTTTAGAGTCTTACATATATATATGATAGAAATGAATATTTCAAACGTCATGATGCATTGAAATGATCTTTTAAGTTTATGTCTATTTTTTTCTAATCTCTCAGATTTTATTCGGTAGCTAAGTGTACAATATTTTCTCATCACGCAAAGGCTGACCGTAGTATAAGTCAGTGAGAGCCCCTTTTTACTTCTTGTTAATATTAAATATATCTCATAAACGGTTGTAACATCATTTAAATCCCATCATTGGTTGTTCAGTTTTTACACCTTTTAAGGTCCATTGATTTCCAAATATTTGATTTCATCTGCTTTGTAAAGACTCAAATTGTCGAAATTGCTATATTCACAAAATAAATTCACACTTCTTTTGGTTCTCTGTTATTTCCCCTTGGTTTGTCTTTTTGTCTCGTGGACTTCGGCTTCTGTTCGGTAATTTTGTTATTTTCCCAATTAACATTTTTTTTAAATTTCGTTTCTCAATAATTAGTGGATTTTCTTAAATTAATTACATCATGTGAAAATCGTAGTTTTTTTTATAATTTCATCACATTGCATCTTTAAGTTTTTTTTTTTTTCACATATATATATATATATACAGATAAAATTTATTGACGGTTTAACATAGTCATTCTATATTCTTATGTCTGATATAAATGTTTATTGTGCATTCCTAAAACGTATATATTGCTGTTGTTTACTTTTCCAGACACCTTGGTAAAAACCAGATACCGAATGTAAGTGTTGGAGTACTTGACTCTTTTATCAGTTTAGTACACTTGTAAGTATTTCATCTCTAAGCAAACATTTAAATTGTGTCTATGAATCTCCCTCAACAAGTTCTTTCTGACAATAATCGATTTAATAATATTTTTTGTCCATCAAATTTTCTGTGGTTGACCTTTTGATTGAAAACTGCTAATAGTCTTTTGTGATTTCATGTTCGTATATTTAGTTCTTTCAGTTGTATTCTTCACAATTGACTCAGTCCTGTTGCTAACTGAATTTTATTGTTGTTACGATTGTTTTTTTTTATCACATTGGCTATTGGGAGAAGGTTTGGGCCCAATAAAACTTGTTCAACCCCACTGCAGCAGGTTTGCGCCTATCTTAAATCAGGAAATTTAGTAACCCTTTGTGTGTCTTGTCTGTTTTCTAGTTATTTTACTTTATGTCTATAGGAGTCTAGGATGATGTTTATTTCGCTGAACTTGAATACTTTTTCTTTACGGGCCGACTCCGACCTGCCATTGGGTTGGGGTTTCTTCATCGTTCATTGAATATCTTATTGTGGCTTTGAGTTGTTATTACTCCCCTTTGGGTCGTTGACACATTCCCCGTTTCCCTTCCTTGTCTATTTGTTTATAGTTAAATTTGTGGCATAAGATTTATCACTAAAACAGTTTTCAAATATAACGTAATAATTGTCCTTAAGGGCATATCCAACAGTTTCTTGTTGTATTGTCATTTTTACAATTTTTAGATATGTTGTGAAACAAGTACCGATGATTCCAAAAATGACTAGAAAATAATGGGTCACCGATCTTGTTTCCATGGAAATCGTGATTAAAAATTGGTTCTTTTTGCGTTTTTTAAAGAAACATCAAGTTCTAGTTTGAAAAATAATAGATAAAATATTCAATCTAATCGATACCAAAGTGACGGAAAAACAATGTCAAGGTTTTAAAGATTTATAGCAAAAATAATTTTCTTTGAGAAAGTATTTCTTTTCCTATAAATCAATGAATAAGTAGCCTTTGTAACGGTTAAAGTGGCATAAAATGTCCTCATTGCAAATTCATATTTTCAATATTTTACAGACTTCTCATATTGTTGATTTGATGAAAGTTTGATATCATGTACTTCTAACAATATGCTACTCAAAAATCTCAAAAACCACATAGGTCACCGAGTTCGTTTCCGAGTAAATCATTAAAATATGCAACTTTTAACAAATCTCCCATCGGTAACACCCATAAAGTCCGCCAAACTTGAAGGTGCAAATTACCTTTCCCACGGAAACAATGCGAATTACTTTGTGACGTTGTCGTATGAGATTTTAAAGTCTATGAAAACTGCAAGTTCCGGTTCCGGTTTGGGTCATGTACTTGCAGACTTCATACGGGGGTTTATGAGATTTTAAAGTCTATGAGATTTTAAAGTATACGATGTACGGCCAAAATATTTTAAAATATGCGTTCTATATAGAATCTAGCGTTAGAATAGGATTATACGAATAAAATATTTATTAAACTGTTAAAAATATTAACAATAACCTATAGATCCATCAAGAAAAGAAGTTGCCGACGGAGTTAGCGGGGATCGATTAAGTTTTGCAGTAAATTGACTGTAAAATATGGAGATACAACATTATTAAACGAAGGTGCAAAAAAGTATGCACCCTTTAACAATCAGTAGACAGAGAAACATCAACAGCGCGGAATTTATGTGTGTGTGTGTGGGGGGGGGGGGGGGGNAAAAAAACTGAATGCCAGTTAACATATTGTTTGTAGTTTTTTATATTTCAAATCATTATTGAATGAATTATAAATTATACATTTTTATATTTTTCTATTTTCTTGAAATCCTGTGATTCTATATATATGTTGCAGTATTTTGTGGTAAGTAATGCTTTGAGAAAAAGCTAAGGACATTATTAAAAACCAACCCACAGAGAACTTGAATAGTCACATTTTATGACCAAACATGGCCATAGATATAGCCATCATCCGTGTTTTTCCATATGCGCTCCCCTAGCGGATTTTCAAGTAGAGATAACTCCCTGCCACCTGGCCACACTTCATCATATGCCGTGGGGCACATATAACCCTTATGATTGATCATTCAGTGTTACAAATAATTTTGGTGAATTTGGAAACGGTTTGAATGTTTTTAATGTCAGAATTATATGTACCTTTCAAATGTTTATAGGTGAAATGTGTATTCACATAACCTAGGACTTCAAGAGTTTTAAAATAAATCAGAGTTTGTTGTTTGCAATTTCATGCTTTTGTAATCATTTTTTAAAACATCATATTAAAAAATGGTGAAATAAAATGCTTTTTAAGTTTGTCTAACTCTAGTTCAGGTAAATACCTGGTGTGTATTGCCCTCTGTGTAATCCTATACCAATATTGCAAACTTCTCAAAAATTAAGCTCAAAATCATTTTTTAGACATTTCCATCAAATACAGTAAATTAAGTTTCATTTGGTAATATAGAATTTGTACCTTGCACATGTTACAAGTTATTCAGATACATGTGTTTTGCAAACATATTGTGTATTACCGATTCGAGATTAAGAATGTGGAAAAATTAAGTTGTTTGGTTGTCATATATTTTATTATTTTTATCATGTTTTTTTTCGGAATATGAAATTGAAAATTACGTATTTCAAATTCCTGTTCGGGTATTGCCACCTATTTACAGGTAATGTAAATATAAATTTATGTGTATTGCAAATATAACCTGCTTCAACTCCTCAAGATTTAGAAATATGTGAAAGTTTTTTTTTTTTCTTTTAATAAGTAAAAACTTATGAAAAGGAAAATAATGAAACTTAGAAAATGGCAATATTATTTTTAAAAAGGTATTTAAAAAGTGTGTATTGCCACCTTCAGTAAACGTTTGGCATTTAAAATGTTGTTACCAGTCTTGACATCGGAATGTATTGCGTAAAACGGGTCTGTAATGCTGCATGTATATGTGGAATAAACGCGAAATTCATAAAGTGACATGATCAGGTATTCGTTTTTTTTTGGAATATAGGGTCTTAACCTGAACTTCCAGCTGCCATGGGCCGGAAGACGAATCTCATCTTGTTTATTGTCATAAATCACAGAATGAATAATAAAAAGGAGAAAAAATATTTCTCCATTCATATCCCTGAAAATGGCTCACTGTTGCGTACCTCATTTTAGCAACAACTATCGCAATACAGGCAACAAAGTTTCGTACCACACCTTTCCAAAGGAAATGTACAGTCACCTACGCAAACGATGGGTAATCAACATCCGAAGAGACGAGGGGCCAAACTTCAGTATTAAGCAACGTACCGTCGTATGTTCAGACCACTTCTTGCCAACTGAATACAGCCCGTTTCAGCAGTACCTAAAAAAGAAAAATCTTGAACCCGGTGCAGTTCTAACAGTTTTCCAGTGGACGACTACCAGTACCCAGAAAAGAAACCCACCAAAAGAACGCATACAACAGGAACCAAACCTAAGGAAGAGAAATATTCAGCTTGTATCCGACGAACCAGAAGCAGATAATACCCAGCAAACGTCAACGCATCTTCCTACACCATCTACATCAGACAACGACAGTGATGATAGTTTAATCAGCTTCCAATCTCCATCATCTCCTGGGAAAGCAACGATACAGGCCAATAACATCAAACTGTTAGAACTGAGATTTCGAGAGAAATTTGCACTTGCTCGTTTTGCCTCGTCCGACATTCGCTATTATACCGGCTTTCCAAGTTACATGCATTTTGATGCTTTTTTTCCCAGTTTCTTACACCTGAATGCAACTTTCTTTACTATGTTGGCAGTGACAATACGTCCGAGGGTGTATCTTACCAGCTCCTGAATAAAAGAGGCAGATATCGATCCCTTCCACCGATGGAAGAGTTCTTCATTACTATGGTTAGACTGAGAAAGGATGTAGCAGAAAAGATGTTAGCCAACCTTTATGGCATTTCGACAGGCCATGTATCCAAGATTGTCAACACTTGGATAATATTCCTTGCACAACGAATCCGAAAACTACCGATTTTGCTATCAGCAGACCATGTACGGGATACTATGCCAGCAGAGTTTGAGAAACACTACACGAGTGATTGTTGACTGCACAGAGATATTCATTGAGCAGCCGTCAGCTTCTGTTTGTCAACGAAAGACTTTCTCCAGCTACAAACACCGCAACACAGCAAAGGGTTTACGTGGAATCGCTCCATCAGGACAGATTACGTTCATTTCATCGTTGTATGCAGGCCGGTGCTCAGATAAGAAAATCATTAGACATTGTGGCTTGCTAGACATGTTAGAGAATGGTGATATTCTGATGGCAGATCGAGGTTTTGACATTGAAGAAGACTTGCGACAAAGATGTTGTACTCTTGCAATGCCACCTTTCTTTAATGGACAAGACCAGTTTACCAATGAACAGTTGAAAAGGGCCAGAAGTTTAGCTGCAGTCCGTGTACATGTCGAGAGGGCAGTTCGAAAAGTGAAAGAATTTGACATTTTAAGTAACATTGTACCTATCTCACTATGTCCTATGCTTGAACACATTTGGTTTGTTTGTAGTCAGTTAGCCAATTTCACTGGTTCGCTTTTTAAGCAGTAAGTTCTTATTTAAGACCATATTTAAATGTATATTCATGTATTTTATTTTAAAATGGTAACAAATGAAAGAGAAAAAAAAATTAAAAGAAAATAAAAAAGAAAGCCATTAAAAAATGAACACGATATAAAAAAAAAACTTATATCGTGAAAAAAAATTAACAATGGCAATAAAAAAATAAAAGAAAAAATAGATAAAAAACAATCTTAACTCTGCCTGGTTTTAAGTACATGTTCAGATTAAAATCATGATTGATATTTTTGTGAATCTGTACTTAGAACCTGCCGGTCTCAAGCCCGGATAAAAGAAGAGAGGGGTTGAAGCATGTATCAAGTAAATGTTTTCAAAAGTTTCATTTTTTATGATTTTTCACTTCTTTTTGTGTACCATCAACATTTCTTTTGTAGAGTCATGATGCTAATCATATAAAACAACAGTCACGATTTTGCGATCATATGAGTGTATGTCTTTAATGTAAACAGCAAACACATTTTTGCAACATGTGTAAAAGATATGCATGTATACTTCAAGATGAAAAGCAGCAATAAGGCTTGGTGGGTCAGTTCACGGTTGCTTTTTACCATTCATAAATTGTGTTTTTGTCTCTTGTCCATTAACTCTGCATACAATTATTAATTATGACTTTATATCTGACTTCAGTTCTTAAAAAGTATCATATCTCTTTATTGTGTTGTTTGTTCATACTCTCCATGTGCATTGTGTCTAACGTTGTTTCTTTGCTTTTTAGCTTACTATACATAAATGATGTAGCAATTTATTGCATTGTCTTTGATTTACAAGTTTTGTTGAGTATCCCTTGTTGGTTACTTTTGTATGTTTTCTCAAGTTTTCCATCAAGAGTAAGCATGAGCCAATAATAGTTAAATATTTTCATATTTTATTTACTTTCTCTCAAATCAATGCAAATATAACAAAAGTGAAAACAATATATCAACAAATTCGTTATGACATTGTACATACAGCATTCATTGTTAAAATCATTAATATATTAAGTTTTTTCTTCAATATGTGCATAAAACTTTCTACAACTTAACTAGGCTTAACAATTTCGTACCTACAACAGTATTAAAATGAAACATCTGTTCTCATAATGACCTAATAAGCTTAGTTGTGAAACAATAATTAATAATAATCATATATAAAGCTGTCATCTTAAAAACATTGTGGTCAAAGCATCCACACTTCCAGTTTCCCAACAGACTTACCAACATAAAGCAATGCAAATATGCAAAACATGTAAACTTGTAAAGGAAACAGAAATAATAGTTACTATCATGTATGCAATGAAATACATTTCAATTTCACATTTTTGTCATAATTAGCAAAAAACAAGACATGAAAATATCAGGTCAAAGTTTAGATATAAGATGTGGAAATACATGGTTGAACCAAAGAGGACTAAGTTTTGGTAGCAGTATAGGGTTATGCATATCCCGTGGCGGCGCTCGTCTTCGACTCGCTCGCCCACGGGATATGCATAACCAGTATAGGGTTATAAAATAACAAATAGCTGGAAGTTCAGTTAGATAAAAAGTTCCTTGCGTGTCTAACACACTTGAAGTTCAGGTATATAAAAAAGAGTTTTAGCACCACCCCCCCAAAAAAAAGCCGGCAGTACAGCGAAGGGATAAGAGTTACACAGGGAATAGTGAGAAAAATTTTTTAGAGACACTGGTGGGTCAAAAAAAAAAAAAAAAAAAATGATCCACCCAAAAAAATAGCCGGGAGTACAGCGAAGGAAAAAGGCGGGAGTACAGCGAAGGGAAAAAAGTTGAGGAAGGAATATGAGAAAAAAAAATTCCGGGAGTACAGCGAAGGGAAAAGTTTGAGGGATGAAGAGATGTGATAAAAAAAAATCTAAAACTTAGTTATCTGTAATTCTTGTTCATAAAAAGAACCTATAATTTCTTCATTTTTTTAAATCTTTTATTTTATAAGTAATAGGGTTAGTATTTAAAACCTTTTCAATTACAAATATTTCTTTTGTCCATCGAGTTGTATAACCCTTTTCAAAATGACCATTCTTTTTTGTTATTCTTACTCTATCTCCTACTTTGAATTTAGATTTTTTTGACTGGATTAAATTTTTTCTGGATATAAATTTTTATACACTGTTAATTGGTTTTTAGATTTACTTGCCTCAACGGGTGTCATTTTAATTGAAGAATGCACTGTATTACTATAATTTTTAACCAATCTATCCAATACATCATAATACTTAAATGATTGATTTGCAGTAAAATATTTATACATATGTTGTTTCATTGTTCCTATCCAGCGTTCCACTACACTAGATTTTTCTTCATTCTCAGATGAATATAACTTTATGTTATTTTCTTTTAACAATTCTTTTACTTGTCGATTAAAGAATTCAGATCCTTTGTCAGACCACACAATGGAAGGTTTTCTTTCTTTAAATAATGTTTTAAATGCTTCACTTACTGTCACACCTGTTTTATTTTTCAATGGAATTAACCACCCATATTTACTAAATACATCTATAACTGCTAATAAATATTTATAGTGTTTATTTTGTTTTGAATATTTTTGCATATCTACCAAATCAACTGCCCATGTCTGATCAACAGAATGAACATAAACACGTCTTTTAGGAAAAATTTTCACCACTTTGCGATGTAATTCATCTGCTAATTTATTTGTTAGATTTGTAAGCACCATTTTTAAATAATAAAAATTATTTTCTTAAAAATGACAGAAGGAAAAACCTGTACAAAATGTAAAGAATATAAACTATTAATTGAGTATCATAAAAATAAATTTAAACCATTAGGTGTAAACTCACATTGTATACAATGTAGAAAACAATTTAAAAAAATACATTATCAAAATAATAAAGAAAAATATAAACAATCTTATCAGGAATTTATGGAAAGAAATCCTACTTACTGGACTTTATATCAAAGAAAACAATATAATTAAAATTCAACCTTACAAAATGGCTCCTAAAAAGACCAAAGTTTGTAGCAAGTGTAAAGTTAATAAACCTTTTAGTGAATATTATAAAGATTCATCTAACCAAAACGGTGTTAAATCCCAATGTAAAGAATGTAGATCAAAAGTTATTTCCAAACAAAAGAAAGAAAAAAAAGAATTAAAAGAATATAACAGTTCCTTATTATTAAAAAAAAATCTATAGAAAGAAAACTGAATAAATATGAAGAAAAATAAATAATTCTAAAACAGAGCAATGAAAAAATAAATATATCGATTTATACAATAATGAAATAGATAATCTTGCAAACATAGAAGAAAAAATAACCAGAAGAACAATAAAATATAAAGGATATAAAGTATATGGAAATTTAAGATACTCAAGATTAAAGAAATCATATGAGGAACAACTAAAATATAATAAAGATAAAATAGAATCTGCTGGTGAAGAAGATAAAGATTTTTATCAAAGAAACATAGACTATTATTCCAATAAATTGAAAACTCTTGCAAATGATTTTCAATATTCTATTAACATTGAAAATGAAACTTTTAGTTATGTTAAACAACAAATAAAAAATCTATTAAACGAAGGATATATTGTAAAATTAGAAGGGCAAATAAAATTGAATAATAGCGAAGAATATCAAGAATATACAAGTAAAGTGTATTTTTCAAGTATTAATCAACTTAATGGTTATATAAATTCTATCGAGCAATCATCAGATATGGATGACATGTTTTTATTGGAAAAATAAAATATGGAATAGATAAATTTAAGAAGGTTAACAAATCAAAAAAAGGTGATGGAACAACATTTCAATATTCAATTAAAGAATATGAAGGAAAGTATTGTTATATTCCTACAGAAAATCAATGTTTTTTTAAAATGTTATAAATGGTTAAATAGTGATGAAAGTAATAATTTAAGTAAAAGACATGAAGAAGGAATTAACACATTATACAATCAATTTTGTTACAAAGAGAATAATAATAAAGAACAAAAAGTTCAATCTTTTATAATGAATAATGCTAAATTTACAAGATTTAATAATTTTATGAATGATAAAGTTCAATATTATAATCCAAAAGACAAACACATCTACCCAAAAATAAAAGATAATAATTATAACTACGTATACTATCTTTATAATCCTTACAATCATCATATAGGTCATCAGTATTTAATAGATTTCAAAAATAAAAGAAAGGCAATAAAAGAAATTGAAGATAATTATAAACAACAGTGGAAAGAAATAGATGAAGAGTTAGTAAAATATGTTAAATTGTTAGATAAAGAAGGAGTAAAAGATGAAAATATTGATAAACAAAATTATGTTTATGATATAGAAAGTTATCAAGATGAAAATGGAAAACATATTCCGTATGCTATTGCTTCAATAAACTTAAAATTATTCCGAGGTTGTGTTTGTAATCATATAAAAAACGAAGATAACAGTATTGTAAAAAGTCTTCCAGAAGAACAATTAAATAGGTTGCTTAATTAACATATTAAATATTTAATAGGTGAAGATTGTATTCAACATTTTTTTAAATATCTAGGAGAAAAAGTTTATAATTCGGAAATTCTTTTATATGCACATTATGGATCGGGTTATGATTCTGAATTAATAATTGAAAATATACCTTTAACTAAATCTCCTGCATTGAAGAAGGGAAGTAAATTATTAAATGTAAATTTAGAAAATCCACACATTACAGAAAAATGGGTTAATTGGTTCAAAAAAAAAAATACGGAGAAACAAACAAATAAAATAAAATGATAAATCTATCAAAGTAAAAATCTATCTTAAACAAATAATATCTTTAAGATGTACTATGCAACATGTCAAGGATAGTTTATTAAAGTGGGGAAAAGGTTTTAATATTCCTGAAAACTTAAGAAAAATGAATTTTGAAATTGAAAATATAACAAAAGATAATTATAAAGAGAAACAAGATGAATGGTTACCATATTTAAAAAACGATGTATTATCATTAGCATGTTGTATGATGTTATATAATGAAATGATGGAAAATATATCAGGGTTAAATATGCAGACTAGTTTATCTCTTCCAGCTTTAACTTTTAAGTCATGGATGAATAAAATGAATCAAAATAAAGAAAAAATATATTCTTCTGCAGATAAATATACTAGATATTTTATTAGAAAAAGTGTAAAAGGTGGAAGAGTAGCTGCTAATAATAGAAAATTTGACAGGAGTAAAAAGATAGGAAAAGTATGAAATAAATATTTAGGAGATCCAAAGAAATTAAAAAGTATAATTAAATTAATTGATAAGTATAATAAATTAGATAAAAAATCTGAATTATTTAATAACATAACAAATGAATTAAACAAATTAAATAAAACATATATGATGACAGTATTAGATGTAAACCCTTTATATCCATCTGCAATGTCAGATTTAGTTCAGAATATCCTAGAATGGAATCAATTAGGAAATTTAAAAAAACAGAAGAAAAGGATATATTACATAAATTTAATGCTCAAACATTTAGACCTAAAACTGGAATATTTAAAATACTTTATGAATATCCTGATGATATGTTCTTTACTGCAATATTTTGTAAAGATTTTGTAACATTTAAAGGAAAAAAAAAGTATTAAGATCAAGAACAGGACAATGTTGTGATATTTTAACATCTGTAGATATTCAAGAGATTGTTAGATGTGGTGGAAGAATACAAAAAATATTTGATGGTATGATATTTGAAGAAAACTTTAAAATAAATCCTTTTAGAGAATTTGTATTAGAGTTGTACTCTTTAAAAGCTAAATTTAAAAATGAAAAAAATATAGTAGGATATGCTTTAGTTAAGCTATTGTTAAATTCACTCTATATGAAGATGTTACAAAAAGAAATAAACACTAAAAATCATTTATGGAGTGAAAAAACATTAAAAAAATTATACAGATGATATAAAATACGAGAAGCTTAATAATAATTTATATTATATAGAAGAAGATATTGGTAATGATTTACCAAAATTATTATTGCCTTCACATTTAGGAAGTTTTATTTTATCTCATTCTAAAAGAATACTGAATGATGCAATTTTAGAAATACATGGATTTAAAAAAAAACAGAAATTTATTATACCGACACCGATTCAATCTACGTAGAAGAAAAATGCGTAGAAATATTAAAAAAATAAAGGTTACTTACATGAAACAGATTTAGGTAAATTATCTAATGATTTTGGTGATGATGGCAAAAAATATTTTATGGATTATTTTTAGCTCTAAAATAAAATTATGTTATGCATTAAATAATAAAGGAGAAATTATTACAAAACAAACATTTAAAGGATATCAAAAAGAAATGTTAAAACCAAATAAATTTAATAAAATGTATAATAATATAGAAGTTAAAGCAAAAGTAGATAAACCATGGAAAAAAAATTAGGTAAAGGGATATTTATTCCCAAAGATAAAAAACATAAAAAAAATATTTTCTGCAAATATTAATTTACTAAAAAGAAAAGAACCAGATTTATCTGAAATAATGCATCCATATAATACTTCTTAAATTGATTCTGATATGCTAGACCAGTATAATATTAATCCAAATGAGTTATACATACATGAAGAAAATATTAATTATTAAATTATTAACATACATTTCATGTTTATTTTAATTTCCAAGCAACAAAACCAGTTAATGCCATACCACCAATAACAAATGCAATTTCTCTATGTTTCTGATCTTCTGATGGAGTATAAAAATCACTTAATACTGGTTTAAGATCTAAAACTGAATTTGAAGGTAAATTTAATTGTTTACCCGTAACATTATAATATTCTCTCATAGCTTGATCAACATCATCAAAAGTTTGAACAGCATGATTTTCTTTTTTTAATTGTTCATTAATAAAATCTAATCTTTGAATTCTTCTTTTATTCCATTCTTCTGTTGCTTTTTCTAATTTTTCTATGGTTTTATCATGTCTTATTTTTTCTTCATTTGCATCACTACCCATACAGCGATGGAAACGTTCAACATTCCCAAAATAGCGCTCATCGTGTGAATCGTGTGCGTTCATCGTGTAGATCGTTTGCGTTCATCGTGTAAATCGTGTGCGGTCATCGTGTATCGTGTATCGTGTAACGTGTAACGTTCATTGCGTGTATCGTGTAGCGTGCGTTTCCTCGTTTCATTTAAATTCCGTATTTTATAGATAGATTTTACCAGTTTTTTTGCAAAACACCGTTGTTGCTTATTAAAATTATCCTTTTTTTTTCAACTCGAAATATACCCTTTTTACAACCACCGATTTTACATGAAGAAAATAAAAATATTATCAGATAAAGTATCACGTCTGGCGATTTTTTGTCACAAAAACATTTATTGTTTTAAGAGGAACCCAAACTTTTATCTAATCAACTTCATTCAATGCTATTTTAACCTCTTCAATATAGTAGAACAATAAAAGATTAACTTATTATATCTATGGTTAAATCATATGCAAACACCGGTATAATATAAAATAGAGAATACTGCCCCTTCCTTTATATTTATGGTTAAATCATATGCAGACACCAGTATAATATAAAACAGAGAATACTGCTCCTTCTTTATATTTATGGTTAAATTATATGCAGACACCGGTATAATATAAAATAGAGAATACTACCCCTTCCTTTATATCTATGGTTAAATTATATGCAGAAACCGGTATAATATAAAATAGAGAATACTGCCCCTTCCTTTATATCTATGGTTAAATTATATGACGTTTTAGTATTGCAGACACCGGCATAATATAAAATAGAACCATAATATAAAATAGAGAAAAAGTGCCCTATCTTTAATATTTATGGTTAAATTCTATCAAGTTTTAGTATTGCGGACACCGGTATAATATGAAATAGAGAAAAAATGCCCTATCTTTTATATTTATGGTTAAATTCTATCAAGTTATAGTATTGCAGACATCGGTATAATATAAAATAGAGAAAAAGTGCCCTATCTGTTATATTTATGGTTAAATTCGATCAAGTTTTAGTATTGCGGACACCGGTATAATATAAAATAGTGAAAAAGTGCCCTATCTTTTATATTTATGGTTAAATTCTATCAAGTTATAGTATTGCGGACACAGGTATAATATAAAATAGAGAAAAAGTACCCTATTTTTATATTTATGGTCAAATTCTATCAAGTTATAGTATTGCGGACACCGGTATAATATAAAATAGAGAAAAAGTGCCCTATCTTTTATATTTATGGTTAAATTCTATCAAGTTATAGTATTGCGGACAAAGGTATAATATAAAATAGAGAAAAAGTACCCTATCTTTTATATTTATGGTCAAATTCTATCAAGTTATAGTATTGCGGACACAGGTATAATATAAAAT
>MJUU01015704.1:0-28414 GCA_002080025.1 Modiolus philippinarum | reverse complement strand
GATTTTTTTATTTGGATTCCTCTTGATCTAAGCTTTCAGTGGCATTGCAATGGAGTTTGTGTAGGTCTTACCGTTTCCGAGCTACAAGGGGTCAAAGGGGCCAAAAATGCAATTTTTCTGAATATGTCAAATCTTTATTTTTCATTGGATTTTGATGGGATTTTTTTATTTGGATTCCTCTTGATCTAAGCTTTCAGTGGCATTGCAATGGAGTTTGTGTAGGTCTTACCGTTTCCGAGCTACAAGGGGTCAAAGGGGCCAAAAATTGCAATTTTTCTAAATATGTCTAATCTTTATTTTTCATCGGATTTCGATGTTTTTTTTTCTTAAAATTTCTATGTCTGTAAAGTTTTAGTTGATAGTACATATTCTGCATAGCTCTTACGGTTTTTTATCAGTAAGTAATCAAAAGGGTTGATTTTTTCCCTATTTTGTTTCTAGCTAATAACTGTGTCTAGCTTCTTTTTGTGTCCATCTAATTATTGTGTCAAGCTATTTACTGTGTCCACATTCACTTTAAAGATTTCAGTGGTCGACATGCTGCGGTCGTATCATGCTGCGCTCGGCGTAGCCCTTTATTTGCTCTAGATGAGAGCATACTACAATATCCTGGTGAAATGTTATGAATGGGTTAAAATCTTGCAAATGTTACTATTGTCGCGTATGGAAAAGAAACTGTAACGTGCTACATGTATCTGTAGGTGAAAATGCAAGATTGCCATATATTAACTTGGTATCATTCAATCCTACCTTTTTATGCTCAGTTTATGGATTTTTCTGATTAATTGAAGAATATAAATCAAAACATCAAATGAGAGCTAAGAATTATGGAAAAATTGCTGACTCAGCAAATTTTGACTTTTTGGATATGCTTGTATAGTTTTGACTGCTGGGTATAGCAGAATCAGTCAATGAGCATTATACTGGTTGAAATTTGTCAAAAAATATTTGTTTTTACTTTTCACAATGATTTGGTGTATAATATATGCTAATATGTTTGAGGCGACAAGTCAAGTAGGGGGTCAATTTTATTCGCAAATATGACAAATGAGAGAAATTTAATTTTTTTCAATATTTTCATTCAGTTTGAAAAGTTAAGGTAAATATAGGCTCAAAATGTGGAGTACAATCCACTTTTTATACGACCGCAAAAATTTTGCGGTCATATTATGTTATGGCGCAGTCGTCGGCGTCGGCGTCGGCGTCTGTGGCCAGCATAACTTTGTTTCTAGTGGACGGATCATCTTCAAATTTCAGTATGTGGTTTCTTGGCATAATGGCTATCCCGGGTTTTAATATCGGGTTTATGGCCCCATCCGTTTCAGAAAAAGGGGCCAAAAAGGGGTAAAATTGGGTATTTTTGTGTCTGTGGCCAGCATAACTTTGGTTCCAGGGAACAGATCATTTTCAAATTTTAGTATGATGTTTGTTGGCACATGCTTTACCCCGGGCTATAATTTTATGTTCCTGGCCCCGCCCGTTTTAGAAAAAGGGGCCAAAAGGGGTTAAATTGGTTGTTTTCACATATTTGACTGTAGATTCTTTATTATTTATCGGATTTTGATGGGGTTTCTTTCAGTAAACTCCTTAGAAAATTTCCAATCTGGAGTATGCAACGGATTTCACGTGGCATGTACCGTTCACGAGATAAATGGGGCCCAAAAGGGGCGAATTTTAAAAATTTCATTTTTTATTTTTAGTCCGATTTTGATGCAATTTTTTCTAAAGGATTCCTAATGAAAAATTATCGTAGCGCTCCACTATTAGACTTTTGATAACTCGTTTCCTTACCCAGCTATGAGGGGCCGAAGGGGGCCAAAATCATAAATTTACAGATAACCAAAAAAATTTATTTTTCATCGGATTTCGATAGGATTTTTTTCTTTGGATTCCTCTTGATGTAAGCTTTCAGTATTATGTCAACCGATTTGGTGTAGCTCTTACTGTTTCCGAGCTATGAGGGGCTGAAAGGGCCAAAATTGTAAATTTACAGATATTCTAAAATTTTTATTTTTTGTCGGGTGTCGATGGGATTTTTTCTTTGGATTCCTCTTGATGTAAGCTTTCAGCACTATGTCAACAGATTTGGCGTATCTGTTACCGTTTCGGAGCTATGAGGGGCTGAAGGGGGCAAAAATCGTAAATTTACAGATAACCTAAAAAATTTATTTTTCGTCGGATTTCGATGGGATTTTTTTCTTTGGATTCTACTTGATGTAAGCTTTCAGAAGTATTTAACGGATTTGACGTAGCTCATGCTGTTCCAGAGCTATGAGGGGCCAAAATCGTAAATTTACAGATTACCTTAAATTTTTATTTTTCATCGCATTTCGATGGGATTTTTTTCTTTTGATTGGGCGTAGCTCTTACCGTTTCTGAGCTATAGAGGGTCAAAGAGGAATCATAAGGAGTCATAAGAGCTAATTTTTATTTTCCCTAGTTTGTGTCCAGCTAATTACTTGGTCAATCTCCTTATTGCGTCCATCTAATTATTGTGTCAAGTTCTTTCCTATGTCCATACTCACTTTAAATTACACTTTTTTCAAATTTCAGTGGACGACATGCTGCGGTCGTATCATGCTGCGCTCGGCGTAGCCCTTTATTCTAATTTTATTAAACAAAATGCATTAAAATACCAATTTTGATTTTAAATTTTGAAATCTGAAGCCCAAACTTGACAAATTATGGTTATAAATTGTGGCCCTCTGCAGTTGAAAATGCAATTCTCTAATGATATGTCAAGTTTAAACCGCTTTTGACCCGTTGGATAAATTTTCTTTATTCAACGTATGTTGAATAAAGCCCCATGCTATTTCCCGCCAAATCTATTCGGAATACAGTTCTCGGTGTTTATCATTGATCATTAGAGAAAAAGATTACACCACTTTATCCCGATCATTACCATATTTTATCCACTCTCGATAGTTAAATTTAAAATGCAATTATTTATAAATATATGCACTGAAAATATACAAATGTATGTTTTTGCCAGGTTTTTATCAGTCCATGGGGGTCAGTTTAACTGATCGCACTGCTGACTTAGTACCAAATTTGCACTCGTAGTCATAGAACATTTACAAGGAGATAACTGCAAGTAAATCAGACATCAAACCAATTAAAAGCTTTATTAAATCATTCAAATAAGATTCCTGGCCTTTTTGGATTCATGACCAATTTAAGGCATACTGTAAACCATGAAATGGTCATTTGTTTGGAAACATGGAATTTCAATGTAAACAATCATTGCCAAATTTTGGTCTTTTTTAAGTAAAATCTCCAAAATGATAAGAGATAGATGATAAAATAAATTGGAGAAAATTTTATACCTTTGAGATCTACATTTAATTCATTGGTCCAACTTTTTTGGATCATAGGTTTGGACCTACATGTATGGCTCTAAAACCTCTTCTCGAGGTCCGATTTTGGGTTTTTTTAAAAAATTTAAAAGATATAATGAAACTATATACAGAAAAAATGTTCAGTACAATATGGCTAACAAAATGAGGTCAAGGTCAAAGATTGAAGGTCCCTAGCAACAACAATATTTGTCATGAAAATCCCTAGCAACCGTATCCACAAATCATTATAATGTTGTAAAGAGGAAAGAAATGACATTGCCCACCGGAAGTGACTTTCCTGTCCTTAGCAACAAGCTTATTATCGAAAAAGGTCCTTAGCAATCACTAAACAAAAGCCTAAATAAGTTCACAACTTTTACTTACATCACATTTTTGACTGAAATAGATAACAAAATCAAACTCTTACATCAAATCATGGTGAAAACTGGTGAAAGACCTTGCAATTGTTCTCTGAACAATTGACTTTTTAATTAAGGTCTTTCCCTTTCCGGGGAAAAACCTTATAGTAATTCTTCTGATTATTATTAAGGTCCTTCCCTTTCCAGGGAAAGACCTTATAGTAATTCTTCTGATTATTATTAAGGTCTTTCCCTTTCCGGGGAAAGACCTTATAGTAATTCTTCTGATTATTATTATTATTATTATTATTATTCTTCCGTAAGGTCTCTGTACGGAAAACCTTTTGACGTATCATTTCGAAACTTCGCGAAGTAACTAGAAGTTGGAAATTCTCTTCCGAAACCAGGGCCTGGATGAAATCTATTTTTAGTAACAGAGTTATCTCCCCGCCCCCTGCTTTTGTTGTTATCAGGTAAACTCAGAAACCGTAACTGATATCAAAATTCTGAATGGGGGAAAATGTTTCATTCAACCTCAGGATGATTTATCATGCAAAAAAAAAAATTTGGGGTCGCGACCCCGGTTACGCGTTTTTGACCCCTAATTTTGTTGATTTCTCAAAGTTATCGGAATTTGATGAAATTTGGTATCCAGGTAGCTTTGATAACCCTGATTACAAATCTGGGGGCAAAAAAAATTTTTCGTCCGCCATTTTCAAAATGGCCGCCATTTGAAAATTTGTTATCGCGATATCTCGGAAACGACAAAAAATTTGTGAAAACATTATATTGCAAAAATCTTCCACTCATTGAGATCTACATTTAATTCAAAAGAAAGAAAACAGTGCGACGAACGGTTTTTGAGTTATAGCCCTTGACGCGTTTTGCTAAAATGGTTTTTTGCGAATAACTTTTAAACGCTTACAGATAATATAGTAAACATATATGTTTAAAGTGATCAGCATGAAAAGACCTTCAATTTGAGTACCAGGTTGAAGGTCATCGGTGACCTTTGACCTTGACCTTTGACCTTGTTATCAGATGAACTCGGAAACCGTAATAGATGGCTGAAAAAGTATATCAGCAAAAATGTTCATCATGTCAAGGGCTACATTTGTCTCATTTGGACGAAAGCTCTCCGATGACTCCCTGAAGAGTTATTGCCCTTGACGCGTTTCAGAAATAGGTTTTTTGCGTATAACTTTTAAACCTTTACAGATAGTATGGTCATGTAACATATCAAATTAATCAGCAAGGAGAGACCTTCAATTTGATCCCAAGGTCAAAGGTCATCAAGGTCATCGGTCAAGGTCATGGCTAATTTTTACGTTTTTTTTTTATCATAAAATCTTTAAAACGATTAGAAATGGCTACTCTAATATATTGGAAACAATGTGCATCTCATCAAGATGATTTGAAACATGTGACATGACAAAACATAACAGTAAACACAACATTGACTGGGAAAGACCTTGCAATTGTTCTCTGAACAATTGTCTTTTTAATTATTCTTCTTCTTCTTCCGTAAGGTCTCTGTGCGGAAAACCTTTTGACGTATTATTTCGAAACTTCGCGAAGTAACTGGAAGTTGGAAATTATCTTCCGAAACCAGGTCCTGCACGAAATCTATTTTTAGCAACAGAGTTATCTCCCTGCCCCCTGTTTTTCTTGATATCAGGTAAACTCAGAAACCGTAATCGATATCAAAATTCTGAATGGGGGAAAATGTTTCATTTAACCATAGGATGATTTGTCATGCAAAAAAATTTTTTGGGGTCGCGACCCCGGTTACGCGTTTTTGACCCCTAATTTTGTCGATTTCTCAAAGTTATCACAATTTGATGAAATTTGGTATCCAGGTTGCTTTGATGACCCTGATTACATATCTGGGGTCAAAAAATTTTTCTCGTCCGCCATTTTCAAAATGGCCGCCATTTGAAATTTTGTTCTCGCGATATCTCGGAAACGATAAAAAATTTCTGAAAACATCATATTGCGAAAATGTTTCTCTCATTGAGACCTACATTTGATTCAATTGAATGAAAACTCTGCGACGAACCGTTTTTGAGTTATAGCTCTTGACGCGTTTCGGTAAATCGGTTTTTTGCGAATAACTTTTAAACGCTTACAGATAATATAGTAAACATATATGTTTAAAGTGATCAGCATGAAAAGACCTTCAATTTGAGTACCAGGTTGAAGGTCATCGGTGACCTTTGACCTTGACCTTTGACCTTGTTATCAGATGAACTCGGAAACCGTAATAGATGGCTGAAAAAGTATATCAGCAAAAATGTTCATCATGTCAAGGGCTACATTTGTCTCATTTGGACGAAAGCTCTCCGATGACTCCCTGAAGAGTTATTGCCCTTGACGCGTTTCAGAAATAGGTTTTTTGCGTATAACTTTTAAACCTTTACAGATAGTATGGTCATGTAACATATCAAATTAATCAGCAAGGAGAGACCTCCAATTTGATCCCAAGGTCATAGGTCATCAAGGTCATCGGTCAAGGTCATAGCCAATTTTAACGTTTTTTTGTCGTTAAATCTTTGTAACGATTACAAATGGCTATTCTGAATATATTGGAGACAATGTGCATCTCATCAAGATGATTTGAAACATTTGACATGACAAAACATAACAGTAAACACAATATTGACTGGGAAAGACCTTGCAATTGTTCTCTGAACAATTGTCTTTTTAATTATTATTATTAAGGTCTTTCCCACTACAGTGGAAAGACCTTATTGTATTTCTTATGATTATTATTATTATTCTTTTTTTTCCTCTGCCATCAATGTTGTCGAACTGCTTTGACCAATCATAACCAAACTTGGTACACTTAACAAGCATTGGCCGGGCTCGACTCAGGTCACCCTGTGAACCGATTCTATTTTTAGTAACAGAGTTATCTCCCCGAATACGGTTTATCTTGTTATCAGATCTCCTCCTAAACCGTAACCGATATCAAAAAATTGAGTTGAGGAAAATGTTGCATTCATCCTCAGGATGATTTATCATGCAAAAAAAAATTTTGGGGTCGCGATCCCGGTTATGCCTTTTTGACCCCTAAGTATGCAAATTTTTCAAAGATGTCGGATTTTGATGAAATTTGATTTCCAGGTAGCTCTGATGACCCATATTACAAAAAGGGGGTCAAAAAATTTTTTCGGCCGCCATTTTCAAAATGGCCAATATTCGAAATTTTCTTCTCGCTATACCTCGGAAACGATAAAAAATTTATAAAAGCATTATATTGCAAAAATGTTCCTCTCATTGAGATCTACATTTGATTCAATTGAACGAAAACTCTGCGACAAACCGTTTTTGAGTTATTGCCCTTGACGCGTTTCGGTAAATCGGTTTTTTGCAAATAACTTTTAAACGCTGACAGATAATATAGTAAACATATATGTTTAAAGTGATCAGTATGAAAAGACCTTCAATTTGAGTACCAAGTTGAAGGTCATCGGTGACCTTTGACCTTGACCTTTGACCTCGTTATCAGATGAACTCGGAAACCGTAATAGATGGCTGAAAAAGTATATCAGCAAAAATGTTCATCATGTCAAGGGCTACATTTGTCCCATTTAAACCGAAGCTCTCCGATGACTCCCTGAAGAGTTATTGCCCTTGACGTGTTTCAGAAATAGGTTTTTTGCATATAACTGTTAAACCTTTACAGATAGTATGGTCATGTAACATATCAAATTAATCAGTAAGAAGAGACCTTCAAGTTGATCCCAAGGTCAAAGGTCATCAAGGTCATCGGTCAAGGTCATAGCCAAATTTTACGTTTTTTTATCGTAAAATCTTAATAACGATTAGAAATGGCTACTCTAATATATTGGAGACAATGTGCGTCTCATCAAGATGATTTTAAACATGTGACATGACAAAACATAACATTAAACACAACATTGACTGGGAAAGACCTTGCAATTGTTCTCTGAACAATTGTCCTTTTAATTATTATTATTATTATTATTATTATTCCGTAAGGTCTCTGTACGGAAAACCTTTTGACGTATCATTTCGAAACTTCGCGAAGTAACTGGAAGTTGGAAATTCTCTTCCGAAACCAGGTCATGGACGAAATCTATTTTTAGTAACAGAGTTCTCTCCCCGACTGCGGTTTTTCTTGTTATCAGGTAAACTCAGAAACCGTAACCGATATCAAAATTCTGAATGGGGGAAAATGTTTCTTTCATCCTCAGGATGATTTGTCATGCAAAAAAATTTTTTGGGGTCGCGACCCCGGTTACGCGTTTTTGACCCCTAATTTTGTCGATTTCTCAAAGTTATCAGAATTTGATGAAATTTGGTATCCAGGTAGCTCTAATGACCCTGATTACAAATCTGGGGTCAAAAAAAATTTTTGTCCCCCATTTTCAAAATGGTCGCCACTCGAAATTTTGTTATCGCGATATCTCAGAAATGATAAAAAATTTATGAAAACAATATGTTGCAAAAATACTCCTCTCATAAAGATCTACATTTTTGGTTGGTAAAAAAAAAATTTTCCTCCGCCATTTTCAAAATGGCCGCCATTCGAAATTTTGTTATCGCTATATCTCGGAAACGATAAAAAATTTATGAAAACATTGTGTTGCAAAAATACTCCTCTCATAAAGATCTACATTTCTGGTTGGTCAAAAAAAAATTTTCCTCCGCCATTTTCAAAATGGCCGCCATTCGAAATTTTGTTATCGCGATATATCGGAAACGATAAAAAATTTATGAAAACATTGTGTTGCAAAAATACTCCTCTCGTAAAGATCAACATTTCTGATTGGTCAAAAAAAATTTTCGTCCGCCATTTTCAAAATGGCCGCCATTCGAAATTTTGTTATCGCTGTATCTCGGAAACGAAACAAAAATTATGAAAACATTGTGTTGCAAAAATACTCCTCTCATAAAGATCTACATTTCTGGTTGGTCAAAAAAAATTTTCGTCCGCCATTTTCAAAATGGCCGCCATTCGAAATTTTGTTATCGCTGTATCTCGGAAACGATAAACAATTTATGAAAACATTGTGTTGCAAAAATACTCCTCTCATAAAGATCTACATTTATGGTTGTTCAAAAAAATATTTTCGTCCGCCATTTTCAAAATGGCCGCCATTCGAAATTTTGTTATCGCGATATCTCGGAAACGATAAAAAATTTATGAAAACATTGTGTTGCAAAAATACTCCTCTCATAAAGGTCTACATTTCTGGTTGGTCAAAAAAAATTTCCGTCCGCCATTTTCAAAATGGCCGCCATTTGAAATTTTGTTATCGCGATATCTCGGAAACGATAAAAAATTTCTGAAAACATTATATTTCAAAAATGTTCCTCTCATTAAGATCTATATTTTGTTCAACAGAACAAAAACTCTGCGATGAACCGTTTTTGAGTTATAGCCCTTGACGCTTTTCGGTAAATCGGTTTTTTGCGAATAACATTTAAACGCTTACAGGTAATATAGTAAACGTATATGTTTAAAGTGATCAGCATGAAAAGACCTTCAATTTGAGACCCAGGTTCAAGGTCATCGGTGACCTTTGACCTTGTTATCAGATGAACCCGGAAACCGTAATAGATGGCTGAAAAAGTATATCAGCAAAAATGTTCATCATGTCAAGGGCTACATTTGTCTCATTGAACCGAAGCTCTCCGATGACTCCCTGAAGAGTTATTGCCCTTGACGCGTTTCAGAAATCGTTTTTTTGCGTATAACTTTTAAACCTTTACAGATAATATGGTCAATAACATATCAAATTAATCAGTAAGAAGAGACCTTCAATTTGATCCCAAGGTCAAAGATCATCAAGGTCGTCTGTCAAGGTCATAGCCAAATTTTAGGTTTTTTAATCGTAAAATCTTAAAACGATTAGAAATGGCCACTCTATAATATTGGAGACAATGTGCGTCTCATGAAGATGATTTTGAACATGTGACATGACAAAACATAACATTAAACACAAGATTGACTGGGAAAGACCTTGCAATTGTTCTCTGAACAATTGTCCTTTTAATTATTATTATTATTATTATTGTTCTTCCGTAATGTCTCTGTACGTAAAACCTTTTGACGCATCATTACCGAACTTCGCGTAGTAACTGGAAGTTGGAAATTCTCTTTCGAAACCAGGTTTCGGACGGAATCTATTTTTTGTAACAGAGTTCTCTCTCCGACTGCAGTTTTTCTTGTTATCAGGTAAACTCAGAAACCGTAACCGATATCAAAATTCTGAATGGGGGAAAATGTTTATTTCATCCTCAGGATGATCTGTCATGCAAAAAAATTTTTTGGGGTCGCGACCCCGGTTACGCGTTTTTGACCCCTAATTTTGTCGATTGCTCAAAGTTATCAGAATGTGATGAAATTTGGTATCCAGATTGCTTTAATGTCCCTGATTACAAATCTGGGGTCAAAAAAATTTTTCGTCCACCATTTGAAATTTTGTTATCGCGATATCTCGGAAACGATAAAAAATTTCTGAAAACATTATATTGCAAAAATGTTCCTCTCATTGAGATCTACATTTTGTTCAATTGAACAAAAACTCTCCGATGAACCGTTTTTGAGTTATAGCCCTTGACGCGTTTCGTTAAATCTGTTTTTTGCGAATAACTTTTAAACGCTTACAAATAATATAGTAAACATATGTTTAAAGTGATCAGCATGAAAAGACCTTCAATTTGAGTACCAGGTTAAAGGTCATCGTTGACGTTTGACCTTGACCTTTGACCTTGTTATCAGATGAACTCGGAAACCGTAATAGATGGCTGAAAAAGTATAGCAGCAAAAATGTTCATCATGTCAAGGTCTACATTTGTCTCATTTGGACCGAAGCTCTCCGATGACTCCCTGAAGAGTTATTGCCCTTGACACGTTTCAGAAATAGGTTTTTTGCGTATAACTTTTAAACCTTTACAGATAGTATGGTCTTGTAACATATCAAATTAATCAGCAAGGAAAGACCTTCAATTTGATCCCAAGGTCAAAGGTCATCAAGGTCATCGGTTAAGGTCATAGCCAATTTATACGTTTTTTTTATCGTAAAATCTTTAAAACGATTAGAAATTGCTACTCTAATATATTGGAGACAATGTGCATCTCATCAAGATGATTTTAAACATGTCATATGACAAAACATAACACTAAACACAACATTGACTGGGAAACACCTTGCAATTGTTCTCTGAACAATTCTCTTTTTAATTATTATTATTATTCTTTTTTTCCGCGGCCAAAAGAGTAAAAGTGTCGCGAGATATCAATTCGATACTTGGACATATTATTCGGCTTAGTGAGGGTTCAAGCCACTGACCCTGTGAAACCGATCTATTTTTAGTAACGGATTTATCTCCCCGAAGACCGAAAACCTTGTTATCATGTTTGCTGAAAAACCGTAACCGATATCAAAATTCTGATGTGGGGAAAATGTTGCATTCATCCTCAGGATGTTTCGTTATCCGAAAAAAAAAAATTGGGTCGCGACCCCGGTTACGCGTTTTTGACCCCTAAATATGCAAATTTCTTAAAGCAATCCGATTTTGATAAAATTTGGTTTCCAGGTAGCCTGCATAATCCTGATTACAAATCTGTGGTCAAAATTTTTTTTCATCCGCCATTTGCAAAATGGCCGCCATTCGAAATTTTGTTATCGCGATATCTCGGAAACGAAAAAAAAATTATGAAATCATTGTGTTGCAAAATTACTCCACTCATTAAGATCTGCATTTCAGGTTGGTCACAAAAAATTTTCGTGCGCCATTTTCAAAATGGACGCCATTCGAAATTTTGTTATCGCGATATATCGGAAGAGATAAAAAATTTATGAAAACATTGTGTTGCAAATTACTCCACTCATAAAGATCTACATTTCTGGTTGGTCACAAAAAATTTTCGTCCGCCATTTTCAAAATGGCCGCCATTCGAAATTTTGTTATCGCGATATCTCGGAAACGATAAAAAATTTATGAAAACATTGTGTTGCAAAATTACACCTCTCAATAGATCTACATTCCTGGTTGGTCAAAAAAAAAAAAAATCGTCCGCCAATTTCGAAATGGCCGCCATTCGAAATTTAGTTATCGCGATATCTCAGAAACGGTAAAAAATTTATGAAAATATTGTGATGCAAAAATACTCCTCTCATAAAAATCTACATTTCTGCTTGGTTAAAAAAAGTTCATGCGCCATTTTCAAAATGGCCGCCATTCGAAATTTTGTTATCGCTATATCTCCGAAACTATAAAAAAATATGTAAAAATTGTGTTGCAAAAATACTCCTCTCATGAGGATTTTCATTTATGATTGGTAAAAAAAATTGTTTTCGTCCACCATTTTAAAAATTGCCGCCATTCGAAAGTTTGTTATCGCGATATCTTGGAAACGATAAAAAAATTATGAAACATTGTGTGGCAAAAATACTCATTTCATTTAGATCTACATTTATGGTTGGTCAAAAAACTTTTGTTTACATAACTTTTTTGACAAAACAAACTCTAACATGTAATCGTAGTGAAAACTGGTGAAAGACCTTGCAATTGTTCTCTGAACAATTGACCTTTTGATTATTATTATTTTTCTGCCGCCCATAGCGAAAAAGTGTCGAGACATATGAATTGGATACTTGGTACACTTAATCGGCTTTGGAAGGGGACGAAGCCACTGACCCTGTGAAACCGATCTATTTTTAGTAACGGAGTTATCTTCCCGAAGACCGAAAACCTTGTTATCATGTTTGCTCAAAAACCGTAACCGATATCAAAATTCTGATGTGGGGAAAATGTTGCATTCGTCCTCAGGATGTTTCGTTATGCGAAAAAAAATTTTGGGTCGCGACCCATGTTACGCGTTTTTGACCCCTAAATATGGAAATTTCTTAAAAATATCCGATTTTGATAAAATTTAGTTTCCAGGTAGCCTGTATGATCCTGATTACAAATCTGTGGTCATTTTTTTTTTTTCATCCGCCATTTTTAAAATGGCCGCCATTCGAAATTTTGTTATCGCGATATCTCGTAAACGATAAAAGTTCATGAAAACATTTTGTTGCAAAATTACTCCACTCATAAAGTTGTACATTTCTGGTTGGGCACAAAAAAAATTTCCTCCGCCATTTTCAAAATGGCGGCCATTCGAAATTTTGTTATCGCGATATCTCGGAAACGATGAAAAATTTATTAAAAAACATTGTGTTGCAAAATTACTCCTCTCATATAGATCTACATTTCTGGTTGGTCACAAAAAAAAATTTGTCCGCCATTTTCAAAATGGCCGCCATTCGAAATTTTGTTATCGCGATATCTCGGAAACGATAAAAAATTTTTGAAAACATTGTGTTGCAAAATTACTCCTCTCATAAAGATCTACATTTCTGGTTGGTCAAAAAAAAAAATTTCGTCCGCCATTTTCAAAATGGCCGCTATTCGAAATTTAGTTATCGCGATATCTCAGAAACGGTAAAAGATTTATGAAAATATTGTGATGCAAAAAAATACTCCTCTCATTAAAATCTACATTTCTGCTTGGTTAAAAAAATTTCATGCGCCATTTTCAAAATGGCCGCCATTCGAAATTTTGTTATCGTGATATCTTGGAAATTATAAAAAATTTATGTAAACATTGTGTTGCAAAAATACTCCTCTCATGAACATTTTCATTTATGATTGTTAAAAAAAAATGTTTTCGTCCACCATTTTGACAATGACCGCCATTCGAAATTTTGTTATCGCGATATCTTGGAAACGATAAAAAAAATATGAAAACATTGTGGGGCAAAAATACTCCTTTCATTTAGATCTACATTTATGGTTGATCAAAAAACTTTTGTTTATATAACTTTTTCGACAAAACAAACTCTAACATGTAATCGTGGTGAAAACTGGTGAAAAACCTTGCAATTGTTCTCTGAACCTGACCTTTTGATTATTATTATTTTTCGTTTATTTTCTGCCGCCCATAGCAAAAAAGTGTCGCGACATATCAATTGAATACTTGGTACACTTAATCGCTTGGGAAAGGGGACGAAGCCACTGACCCTGTGAAAAGAGATCTATTTTTAGTAACGGAGTTATCTCCCCGAAGACCGAAACCTTGTTATCATGTTTGCTCAAAAACCGTAACCGATATCAAAATTCTGATGTGGGGAAAATGTTGCATTCATCCTCAGGATGTTTCGTTATGCGAAAAAAATGTTTGGGTCGCAACCCCGGTTAAGCGTTTTTGACCCCTAAATATGCAAATTTCTTAAGGTTATCCGATTTTGATAAAATTTGGTTTCCAGGTAGACTGTATGGTCCTGATTACAAATCTCTGGTCATTTTTTTTCCATCCGCCATTCGAAATTTTGTTATCGCGATATCTCGGAAACGATAAAAAATTTATGAAATCATTGTGTTGCAAAAATACTCCTTTCATAAAGATCTACATTTCTGGTTGGTCACAAAAACATTTTCTTCCGCCATTTTCAAAATGGCCGCCATTCGAAATTTTGTTATCGCGATATCTTGGAAACGATAAAAAATTTATAAAAACATTGTGTTGCAAAATTACTCCTCTCATAAAGATCAACATTTCTGGTTAAAAAAAAAATAATTTCGTCCGCCATTTTCAAAATGGCCGCCATTCAAAATTTTGTTATCGTGATATCTCGGAAATGGTAAAAAATTTATGAAAAATTTGTGACGCAAAAATACTCCTCTCATAAAGATCTACATTTCTGCTTGGATAAAAAAAATTCATCCGCCATTTTCAAAATGGCCGCCCTTTGAAATTTTGTTATCGCGATATCTTGGAAACTACAAAAAATCTATGAAACATTGTGTTGCAAAAATACTCCTCTCATGAAGATATTCATTTATGGTTGGTAAAAAAAATGTTTTCGTCCACCAATTTGAAAATGGCCGCCATTCGAAATTTTGTTATCGCGATATCTTGGAAACGATAAAAAATTTATAAAACATTGTGTGGCAAAAATACTCCTTTCATTTAGATCTACATTTATGGTTGGTCAAAAAACTTTTGTTTACATAACTTTTTTGACAAAAATAGAAAAACAAAAACAAACTCTAACATGTGATCGTGGTGAAAACTGGCGAAAGACCTTGCAATTGTTCTCTGAACAATAGACCTTTTAATCTTTATTCTTTTTCTTCCGCCGCAACCGATGTGCTAAAACTAAGCGACATATCATTTCGAAACTTTATGTTGTTGTTGGGTCTTACGGAATCCACCTCTGATTAACGCATTCACACAGATCTATTTTTAGTAACGGAGTTACCTGCCCGCGTAAAAAAAAACTTGTTATCGCTTAAAATCGAAAACAGTAAAAGATAGCTGATGAAGTGTAATGGGGAAAATGTTCGTTAGGTCATTACAGAACTTCATTACATTTGGTTCGAAACCGTGCGGTATACTTTTTGGGGGTTATTGCCCTTTGAAGATTTTCAATTTCCGTCATCGATCAAAACTTTTAAACGGTTAGTCGTAGAGACATGGGACCTTCACCATTATTCTTAGTTGATATAAGTTACATCTAAAAATGTCAAGGTCAAAGGTCATCGGTGACTTTGACCTTTTACCTTGCCCCTTGTTATCGCTTAAACTCGAAAAGCGTAATAGATGGCTGAAAACATATAATGAAAAAAATGTTCATTATCATGAGACGCAACTTTGTTACATTTGGTCCGAAGAGATTCGACGACTGTTTATATGAGTTATATCCCTTTGAAAGATTTTGAGTTTGCGTTAATGCTAAATACTCCCAAACGATAAGTCGTAGAAACCTGAAACCTTCACCATTGCACATAAGTCATATATGGCCATCTAAAAATGTCAAGGTCAAAGGTCACCGGTCAAGGTCACCGATGACCTTAAGCCTTGTTATCGCTTCAACTCGTAAACCGTAATAGATGGCTGAAAACATATAATGGAAAAAATGTTCATTATCAAAAGTGGCAACTTTGTTACATTTGATCCGAAGAGATTCGACGACCCTTGATATGAGTTATTGCCCTTTGAAAGATTTTGAGTTTCCGTTAATGCTAAATACTCCCAAACGATAAGGCGTAGGAACCTGAAACCTTCACCATTGTTCATAAGTCATATATGGCCATCTAAAAATGTCAAGGTCAAAGGTCACCGTTCAAGGTCACCGATGACCTTAAGCCTTGTTATCGCTTCAACTCGTAAACCGTAATAGATGGCTGAAAACATATAATAGGAAAAATGTTCATTATCATAAGACGCAACTTTGTTATATTTGGTCCAAAGAGATTCGATGACTCTTTATATGACTTATTGCCCTTTGAAAGATATTGTGTTTCCGTTAATGCTAAATATTCGCAAACGATAAGTCGTAGAAACCTGAAACCTTCACCATTGTTCATAAGTCATATATGGCCATCTAAAAATGTCAAGGTCAAAGGTCACCGGTCAAGGCCACTGATGACCTTAGACCTTGTTATGGCTTAAACTCGTAAACTGTAAGAGATAGGTGATCAAATGTACTGAAGAACATGTTTGTTTCATTGATGTCTACTTTTGATACTGAGGTCCAAAATAAAAGGCCCGTTCATTTTGGACCTATGGCCCAAAATCCATTTTTGGAGGTCCGATTTTAGGGTTATTTGCTTATATCTCAAAAACTATTAAAGATACAAATAAACTTTAAGAAAATAAAATGTTCAGTTCAATATGGCATACAAAATGGGGTCAAGGTCAAAGGTCAAGTTCCTTAGCAACAACGTCATTTCCCATAAATGTCCTTAGCAGCCATAGACATACAGTTTGTAATGTTGTGAAAAAGGGAATAAATGACATTGCCAACCGGAAGTGCCTTACATGTCCTTAGCAACAAGCTAATTTTTCGAAAGAGTCCTTAGCAACTGTTGAGCAAAAGACTAATAAAGGTAAGAACTTTTGTTAAAACCACATTTTTCACCGATATAGACATCGAAACCAAACTCAACCATGTAATCATGGTGAAAACTGGTGAACGACCTTGCAATTGTTCTCTGAACAAATGACCTTTTAATTAATTTTCATTATTCTTTCTTTCTTCCAAGGATTTTTGTCCACCTATTTTCTCAAAGATGCCTGTACAGAATTCATTCATACTTGTCACAAAGTTAGATCACCATAAGAAGATGTGCATGCACCGACAAAAAATTTCAAAGTGGCTGCCGTTTTCAAGATGGCCGCCAAAAGTTTCGTCACATCTTTTAAGTAGGTTTTTCTCGAAAACGGTTAGAGATTGAAACCTGAAACCTTTTCCATTCAACTTAGGTGATATGTGTTACATTTGAAAATGCCAAGGTCAAAGGTCATTGGTCACTTTGAACTTTGACCCCTGACCTTATTATTGGATTATCTCGGAAACCGTGACAGATAGCTGATAAAATGTAACGGCGAAAATGCATATTATATTAAGATCTACATTTGTTACATTGGGTCCAAAATTATTGAACGAACCGTTTTTGACCTTTGGACCAAAAACCAATTTTTGATGTCTGATTTCGGGTTTTTTGCTTATAGCTCGAATACCATTGAAGATATAAAGAGACATTCAATACCAAACATATTAAGGAAGATATGATCTTCAAAATGAGGTCAGGGTCAAAGTCCAAGGTCATAGCCAAAAACTTTATTTCGCATAAAAGTATTAATAAATGTACATTTTAAGCTAAAATTGTTGATCATTTAAGATAATATTATGACATTACTTTCGTTAAAGACCTATCAATTGTTTTTGGAACAATTGATGTACTAGTTTTCTCAAATATGGCTGGTCAAAATTCAATCAATGGTGAATAAAAGGATATGGAGTAAATGCACATGAGACAAAGTCTCTACAAATACATGGTAAAAAAGACTTAAAAAAGCTGGTCTGGATTACATTTCGAAAATTACAAAAATAATTGCCAAAATTTGAAAGTATCAATAGTATATCCATATGAGAAATTCTCTCACGCACAAGTACACAATATCTGAAAAATATAGAGAGCATACATCTCTCGCAAGGGGAATCGTTTTACGGACTCCAAACTGCAGGAGAGACAAAATCCAGTCGTAAATGGTGAATAAAGGGATATGGAGTAAATGCACATGAGACAAACATGTATGTATTTCAATGTAATTTGAAATTATGATATAATTGCACACCATAGAGGAGATACCTGACTTCATAATATATAAATAGAAATGAATTTTCTCATGCAATCACAAAGTGTGTACAGTTTAATAGAAATACTGAAATCACTGATAGACAGAATCACGATAACTTAAGACCAAATTCTTAAATTAAGGACTCATTGTTCTTTCAAAGAACATTAATGAATAAGTTCTGGTTGGGCGACTTCTGTGTTTGCTTGCAAACACATTATCACTCGTTATCATTATTATTCCTCAATGATTTTTCAAGCATTGTCCAAACATTTTCTCAGAGATTGATGGACCAAACTTTATGAAACTTGGAACCATTGTAGATACCAACTTCAAGATGTGCAGGAATGTCTAAAAAATTCAAAAATGACCACGGTCTTTGGTCACTTTGAACTTTGACCTCAAACATTCTTATTGCAATAACTTTGAAACCGTAAAAGATAGATGATTAAATGTAATGACAAAATGTTTGTTAGGTCATGACAGACATTCGTTGCATTTGGACCGAAACTCTATGGTCAACCCTTCGTGAGTTATGCCCCTTGAAAATTTCGCCATAGCTTTAAACACGTTTTTTCTCGAAAACGGTTAGAGATAGAAACCTGTAATTTTCCATTCAACTTAGGGGATATGTGTAACATTTAAAAATACCAAAGTCGAAGGTCATTCGTCACTTTGAACTTTGACCCTGGACTTTGTTTTTGTTATAACTCTGAAACGGTAATAGATAGCTGAAAACATGTAATTGCAAAAATGTGTGTCTTGTTAAGATCTTAATTTGTTACCAGAGTCAAAAATTATTGGACCAACTGTTTGGGGCCTATGGACCAAAACCCGATTATTTATGTCTGATTTCGGTTTTTTTTGCTGATGGCTCGAATACCATGGAAGATACAAAGAGACATTCAATACAAAAAATGTTAGGGAAGATCTGACCTTCAAAATGAGGTCAGGGTCAAAGTCCAAGGTCATAGCCAAAAACTTTATTTCGCATTAAAAGTATCAATAAATGTACATATTAAGCTTAAATTATTGATCATTTAAGATAATATTATGACACAACTTTCGTTAAAGACCTATCAATTGTTTTTGGAACAATTGATGTACTAGTTTTCTCAAAAATGGCTGATCAAAATTCAATCAAGGATGTATGTATTTCAATGTAATTTGAAATTATAATATAATTGCACAACATAGAGGAAATACCTTACTTCACAATATATAAATAGAAATGAATTTTCTGATGCAGTCACAAAGTGTGTACATGTTAATCAAAAATACTGATATCACTGATAGACAGAATCACGATAATTTAAGACCTAATTCTTAAATTAAGGACTCATTATTCTTTCAAAGAACACTAAGAAATAAGTTCTGGCGACTTCTGTGTTTGCTTGCCAACACATTATCACTCGTAATTAAGTCACCCAAACGAAGTTTGGTGACTTATTATTTTTACTCTTATTCTTATTATGTCGCCAAAACAAAGTTTGGCGACTTCTTGTGTTTGCACCGTTTCTTATTAAGTCGCCCAAAGTTTGGCGACTTCTTGTGTTTGCACCGTGTCTTGTTAAGTCACCCAAACGAAGTTTTGTGACTTATTGTTTTTACTCTGTTTCTTATTATGTCGCCCAGACGAATGTCGGGGCGACATATTGTTATTGTTCTGTTTCTTCTTTTTCTTCTTCTTCTTCTTATTATTCTTTATTATTATTATTAAGTCTCCCGAACAAAGTTTGGAGAGACTTATTGTTTTACTACCGTTTCTTATTATTAAGTCTCCCAAACGAAGTTTGGGGAGACTTATTGTTTTTATTCAATTCTTATTATTAAGTCTCCCAAACGAAGTTTGGGAGACTTATTGTTTTTGTTGCGTTTCTTATTATTATTCTTCTTTCTTTATTCTCGTCCGCATGAACTTGTCCGAAACAGATCTCAGAGACCATATGACCTAAAGCTTTCAAACTTTTTAGGATGTTAGCCCCATATATCTAGTTGTGCAACATCTAAAAATTTTTCAGATAGGGGTCCATTAAGGGTACTTTTGGGGGCTCAAAAAGGGGTGGGGTCCTCAATGTTAACCCTATGGGAAAAATGAAATTTTGGATATATTTCCTTTTACAGCTATTATGTATTAGTAAGGTTATAAGGGGAACCCCTGCTCAATTTTTTTTGAAAGGGGGTTTTATAATGCCCAGAAATCCGATATGGGAGTTTGTTTGGGAGACTTTTGTGTTTCGCTTGCGAACACAGTTATATCTTGTTATTCTTGTTCTTCTCGTCTTTCCGCCAAAATTTTGTCCGCGCGTTTTCTCAGAGGCTAGTGGTCGGATATTGACCAAACTTCATAGCAAGATAGGCACTTACCTGGAATGATGCAATAAGGTTTCGGAATTTTCAAAATAACACCGGTTGCCATGGAAACGGCAAAAAAGGCGGGAAAATGAAAGTGCTCAGAATTGGATGAAATTTTACAGAGAAGTTACTTAGGACATGGGGAATTGGTTTCTGGTCTCCAAGACTTCAGATTGGCACCGGTTGCCATGGAAACGGCAAAAAGGCGGGAAAATGAAAGTGCTCAGAATTGGATGTAATTTTACAGGAAGGTTACTTAGGTCATGGGGAATTGGTTTCTGGCGTCCAAGACTTCAAAATGACACTTGTTGCCATGGAAACGGCAAAAAAGGCGGGAAAATCAAAGTATTCAGAATTGGATGAAAATTTACAGGTAGGTTGCTTAAGTCATGAGGAATTGGTTTCTGGTGTCCAAGACTTCAAAATTGCATCCGTTGCCATGGAAAAAAGAAAAAGGTTGGAAAATTGAAAGTGCTCAGAATCGAATGAAACTCAACAGACAGGCTGCCTACGATGTGTGGAAGTGATTTTTTAGCCCGGATTTCTGATTTGGGAGTTCGTTTGGGAGACTTTTGTATCAGCATCCTGATACAGTTATAAATTTTTATTGTTATTTTTAAGTCTCCCATACGAAGTTTGGGGAGACTTATTGTTTTTGCTGTGTTTATTATTTTTATTATTATTATTATTATTATTATTATTATTATTCCGTTTTCCGCCGCGACTTTGTCCACCAAAAAAACCTGTGATCCAATCTTGACGAAACTTCACATGATGATAGAACCTTATCCCAAGATGTGCTTTTCAGTCTTGGAATTTTGAAAATGGCACCGGTTACCATGAAAACAGCAAAAAAAAAGTCGGGAAAATCAAAGTGCTCAGAATTGGATGAAATTTTATAGGAAGGTTGTCTAACATGTGTAGAATGGGTTTCTGGTCTCGAAGACTTCAAAATGCTGACCCGTGCCAAAAATAATGGTAACAAAAAAGGCGGGGAAAATCAAAGTGCTCAGAATTGGATGAAATTTTATAGGAAGGTTGCCTAACATGTATAGAATTGAGTTCTGGTCTCCAAGACTTCAAAATGGCCACCGGTTCCATGGAAATGGTAAAAAAGGCGGGAAAACCAATGTGCTCAGAATTTGATCAAATTTTACAGGAAGGTTATTCAACATGTGTAGAATTGGGTTCCGGTCTCCAAGACTTCAAATTGTTGACCGTTGCCGTGGAAACAAAAAAAAGGCGGGAAAATGCAAATGAATGAAATTTGATAGGATTGTTGTTTAAAATCTGTGGAACTCATCTATAGCCTTTGAATTCTGATATGGGAGTTCGTTTGGGAGACTTCTTGTGTTTGCATCGAAACACAATTAATACTAGTTATTATTATTATTATTCTTCCGCCTTCTTCGCCACTGAACTTGTCCGGAAGTTTTCTCGTTGAATATTGGTGCGATCTTTATGAAACTTCACAGGATGATGGATACCCATCCTGCGGGGTGCACTTAGGTCTTGAAATCTTCAAAATGGCCGCCGTTGCCATGGAAACGGAAAAAAGGCGGGAAAATTAAAATTATTAAAATTGAACGAAACTTCACAAAAAGGATGTATACAAATAGTGAAACACATATTTGGGCCAAAAAATTCAAAATGGCCACCGTTGCCATGGAAACGTAAAAAGGTGGGAAAATTAAAAGTGCTCCAAATTGGAAGAAATTTCACAGATGGGTTGTCAAGATGGTGCTGAACTCAAATAAAAAGCCATCTCCTGTGTCCATGGGAGGTTTGGGAGACTTTTATGTTTGTATCCAAACATAGGAACACTAGTTATTATTATTGTTCTTCTACACATTTTTGTCCGGACTATTTTGAGAAAACGGTTTGATGTAAGGAAATGAAACTTGGCAGGGAGTTAGATCAACATAACGAGAAGTGCAGGTTACCGAAAAACAATTTTTTTTTAAAATGGCCGCTATTTCCAAAATGGCCGCCAATATACGTCAAAATTTCAACTTTGTCCGATTTCAACGAAAATTGATTTCTAGGTAGATTTTGACGCTGCGAACAAGATGGAATCATCGAATTGGCTGCCAGGGGCGACATCAGCTATTGCTTGCAATTGCAAATCTAGTTACTTTTTGTTATTATTCCTCAATGATTCTAATCTTGTCCACCCATTTTCTCAAAGATTGTTGGTCAAAACTTAATGAAACTTGGTACCATTGTAGATACCAACCCCAAGATCATTGGTCACTTTGAACTTTGACCTCAAACCTTCTTATTGGAATAACTCTGAAACCTTAAAAGATAGATGATTAAATATAATGATAAAAATGTTTGTTTGGTCATGACGGACATTCGTTACATGTGGACCGAAACTCTATGGTCAACCCTTCGGGAGTTATGCCCCTTCAAAAATTCGTCATATCTTTAAACATGTTTTTTTCTCAAAAAACGGTAAGAGATAGAAACCTGGAACCTTTTCCATTCAACTTAGGGGATATGTGTTACATCTAAAAGTGCCAAGGTCAAAGGTCATTGGTCACTTTGAACTTTGACCCTAGACCTTGTTTTTGTTATAACTCTTAAACGGAAATAGATAGCTGAAAACATGTAAATACAAAAATGTGTGTCTTGTTAAGATCTACATTTGTTACATTGGGTCCAAAATTATTGGACCAACCGTTTTCGACCTATGGACCAAAAACCAATTTTGATGTCCGATTTTGAGGTTTTTTCTTATAGCTCAAAAACCGTTGAAGATACAAAGAGACATTCAGCATACAAAATATTCAGGAAGACAGGACCTTCAAAATGAGGTCAAGGTCAAAGGTCAAGGTCACACCCCAAAACTTTATTTCGTGTTAAAATATCAATAAATACGCATATTAAGCTTGGAATATTGGTTTCAGTGATGAATCAATATTGAGAACATTATGACGCAACTTCCTTTCTGACGCAATAAAGAAAATATTTTAACCTGTGAATCAAAGCACTACTAGCACTGATAGACGAAAACATAATGAATTTTAAACGCTAATTCTGATATGAGGAATAAAAAAACAATAAACTCCGAAAACATTAATACAATCATTAGTGGTATATTTACAACACAACATTCTTTCAAAGAGGAATTGAGTATGGAATCTGGTTTGGGTGGCTTGTGTTTGCATGCAAACATATCATCACTCGTTATTAAGTCGCCCAAACAAAGTTTGGCGACTTCTTGTGTTTGTACCGTTTCTTATTAAGTCACCCAAACGAAGTTTGGTGACTTATTGTTTTTACTCTGTTTCTTCTTATTATTATTATTCCTCAATGGATTTTTCAAACTTTGTCCAAACATTATCTCAGAGATGGGTATTCCAATCTTAATGAAACATGGCACCAATGTGGACAATCTCCCCAAGATGTGCAAGAAGGTCTTTGAATTCCCAAAATGACCAGGGTCATTGGTCACTTTGAACTTTGACCTCAAATCTTGTGATTTGAATATCTCAAAACCTGTAAATGATAGCGATAATTTGTTATGGCAAAAATGTTCATAAGGTCATGACGGACCCTTTTTACATTTGAACCGAAATTCTATGATGCACCGTTCAAGAGTTATGCCCCTTGAAAGTTTCATCATCTCTTTTAGCATGTTTTTTCTCGAAAACGATAAGAGATAGAAACCTGCAACCTTTTCCATTCAATTTAGGTGATATGTGTTACATTTAAAAATGTCAAGGTCAAAGGTCATTGGTCACTTTGAACTTTGACAATAGACCTTGCTTTTGTAATAACACATAAACCGTAATAGATAGCTGATAACATGTAATGGCAAAAATGTGTGTCATGTTAAGATCAACATTTGTTACATAGGGGCCAAAATTATCTGACCAACCGTTTTCGGTTTATGGACCGAAAACCGATTTTGATGTCCGAATTTTGTGGTTTTTTTTCTTATAGCTCAAATACAATTGCAGATACTAAAAGACATTCAACATACAAAATGTTCAGGAAGACGGGACCTTCAAAATGAGGTTAAGGTCAAAGGTCAAGGTCACACCCCCACACCTTATTTCATGTTAAAGTATCAATAAATACACATATTAAGCTTGGAATTTTGGTTTCATCGATTAATCAATAATGAAAACACTATGACGCAATTTTCTGATGCAATCCAGGTTAATTTGACCTGGAAATGAAAGCACTAATAGCACTGATAGGCGAAAACATACTGAGCTTAAGAAACTAATTCTTACATGAGGAATAATAAAAAATATTTCAGAACAAATTATTACAATCATTGGTGGTAGATATACAACACAACAATTTTAAAGTGCAATTGAGTATAGAATCTGGTTTGGGTGACTTGTGTTTGCATGCAAACATATCATCACTCGTTATTCTCCTTCTTATTATTATTATTCCGCCTCAAAAATCATCTTGTCCAACCAAATTCTCAGAGATCAATCATAATCAAACTTCAGAATTAGATAGATCACCACCCAAAGATGTGCACTTGGGTGTTGAAATTTTCCAAATGACCACCATCATTGGTCACTTTGAACTCTGACCCCTAATCTTATTATCGGATTATCTCGGAAACTGTAACAGATACCTAATACAATATAATGACAAAAATTTTAGTTAGGTCATGCCCGGCATTTGTTACATTTAGCATGAAACTCTGTGGTCAACCGTTCAGGAGTTATGATCCTCGAAAATTTCATCATATCTTTGAAGTAGATTTTTCTCGAAAACGGTGAGAGATAGAAACCTGAAACCTTTTCCATTCATCTTAGGTGATACGTGTTACATTTAAAATGCCAAGGTCAAAGGTCATTGGTCACTTTGAACTTTGACCCTAGCCGTTGTTATTGGATTATCTCAGAAACCATAATAGATAACTGATTAAATGTAACGGGGGAAATGTGTATCTAGTTGAGATATACATTTGTTACACAGGGTCCAAAATTATCGGACCAACCGTTTTCGGTTTATGGACCGAAAACCGATTTTGATATCCGAATTTCGTGCTTTTTGCTTATAGCTCAAATACCATTGAAGATACTAAGAGACATTCAACGTACAAAATGTTCAGGAAGTCTGGACCTTCAAAATGAGGTCAAGGTCAAAGGTCAAGGTCACAGCCCTAAAGCTTTATTTCACGTTAAAGTATCAATCAATGTACATATTAAGCTTGGAATGTTGGTTTCATCAATAAATCAATATTGAAACCATTATGACACAACTTTTTTTCTGATGCAATCCAGTACATACACTAATGAAGTGTTAACCTGTGAATCAAAGTACTACTAACACTGATAGACGAAAAGATAATGAGTTTATGACACTAGTTCTTACATAAGGAATAGAAACAAATATTTCGAAACACATTGTTACAATCATTGATGACAAATGTACAACACAGCATTTTTCAAAAGGGAATTGGGTATGGAATCTGGTTTGGGTGACTTGTGTTTGCATGCAAACATATCATCATTCGTTAATATTAAGTCGCCCAAACAAAGTTTGGCGACTTATTGTTTTTGCATCGTTTCTTATTATTCTTCTTCTTATTATTATTATT
The DNA here is from genome assembly GCA_002080025.1 of Modiolus philippinarum. NCBI lineage: Eukaryota > Metazoa > Mollusca > Bivalvia > Mytilida > Modiolidae > Modiolus > Modiolus philippinarum. Next base: position 2,617 of record MJUU01015704.1, on the reverse strand, counting down.
CCGCCTCTAAAATCATATTGTTTAACCAAATTCTCAGAGACCACTACCCCAATCATAATCTAACTTCACAGGAAGGTAGATCACCACCCAAAGATGTGTTAAAATTTTTCAAATGACCATCATCATTGGTCACTTTGAACTTTGACCCCAAATCTTATTATTGGAATAACTCGGAAACTATAAAAGATAGCTAAGAAAATGTAATGACAAAAATGTTTGCTAGGTCATGACGGACATTCCTTACATTTAATCGAAATTCTATGGTCAACCGTTCAGGAGTTATCCCGCTTGCAAGTTTCGTCACCTCTTTTTAGTTGGTTTTTCTCTAAATCGTTAGGAGATAGAAACCTGAAACCTTTTCCATTCAACTTAGGTGATATGTGTTACATTTGAAAATGCCAAGGTCAAAGGTCATTGGTCACGTTGAACTTTGACCCTATATCTTGTCATTGGATTAACTCATAAACCGTAATAGAAAGCTGATAACATGTAATTGTAAATATGTGTGTCTTGTTAAGACCTACATTTGTTACATTGGATCCAAAATAACTGGACCAACCGTTTTGGGCCTATGGACCAAAAACCCATTTTGATGTCCGATTGGGTTTTTTTGCTTGTAGCCCAAATACCATTGAAGATACAAAAAGATATTTACCATACAAAATGTTCAGGAAGACGGGACCTTCAAAATGACGTAAAGGAAAAAGGTCAAGGGCACACCCTCATAACTTTATTTCCTATTAAAATATCAATAAATATACATATTAAGCTTGGAATGTTGGTTCCATGGATGAATCAATAATGAAAACATTATGACGCAACTTTCTTTCTGACGAAATCCAGAAATATTTTGACATGTGAATCAAAACACTACTAGCACTGATAAACGAAATCATAATGAGATTAAGATACTTATTCTAACATCAGAAATTAAAACAAATATTTCAGAACACATTATTACAATCATTTTTGATAAATGTCAACACAGCATTTGGTCAAAGAATAATTGATCATGGAATCAGGTTTGGGCGACTTATATTTGCATGCAAACATATCATCACTCGTCCTTATTATTCCGCCTCAGAAATCATCTTGTCCAACCAAATTCTCAGAGATCACTTGCCCAATCATAATCAAACTTCACAGGTAGATAGATCACCACCCAAAGATGTGCTCTTAGGTGTTGAAATTTTCCAAATGACCACCATCATTGGTCACTTTGAACTTTGACCCCAATTCTTATTATTGGATTAACTCTGAAACTGTAACAGATAGCTAATACAATGTAATGACAAAAATGTTAGTTAGGTCATGACCGACATTTGTTACATTTAAACCGAAACTCTATGGTCAACCGTTCAGGAGTTATTCCCCTTGAAAATTTCATCATATCTTTTAAGTATGTTTTTCTCGAAAACAGTAAGAGATAGAAACCTGAAACCTGTTCCATTCATCTTTGGTGATATGTGTTACATTTAACAATACCAAGGTCAAAGGTCATTGGTCACTTTTAACTTTGACCCTTGATGTTGTCATTGGATTATCTCATAAACTATAATAGATAGCTGATAACATGTAATGGCAAAAATGTGTATCTTGTTAAGATCTACATTTGTTACATTGGGTCCAAAATTATTGGACCAACCGTTTTAGGCCTTTGGACCAAAACCCGATTTTTGATGTCTGATTTCGGGTTTTTTGCTTATAGCTCAAATACCATTGAAGATACAAGGAGACATTCAATACAAAAAATTTAAAGGAAGATGTGACCTTCAAAAGGAGGTCAAGCTCAAAGTTCAAGGTCATGGCTAAAACCTTTATTTCACATAAAAGTATCAATAAATGTACACATTAAGCTTAAATTGTTAATCAATGATGAAAATATTATGACGCAACTTCCGGGAAAGACCTAGAAATTGTTTTTGAACAATTGACGTAATGGTTTTCTCAAAAATGTTTGGTCAAAATTCAATGAAACTGAAATGTATTTCAATGTAATTTAAAATTTTGATATAATTGCACACAACAGAGGAAGTGCCTCTCTTCATAATATATAAATAGAAATGATTTTTCTGATGCAACCACAAAAGATGTATAAGTTAATAAAAAATACTGATATCACTGATAGACAGAATCATGATGAGTTTTAAATCCTTAATTCTTAAATCGAGGACGCATTGTTCTTTCAAAGAAGATTAAAGAATGAATTCTGGTTGGGCGACTTCTGTGTTTGCTTGCAAACACATTATCACTTTTTATTCTACTCCTTATTATTATTATTCCGCCTCAAAATTCATCTTGTCCAACCAAATTCTGAGAGATCACTTGCCCGATCACAATCAAACTTCACAAGTAGATATATCACCACCCAAAGATGTGCACTTGGGTGTTGAAATTTTCCAAATGACCACCATCATTGGTCACTTTGAACTTTGACCCCAAATTTTATTATCGGATTAACTCGGAAACTGTAACAGATAACTAATACAATGTGAAGACAAAAATGTTAGTTAGGTCATGCCCGACATTTGTTACATTTAGATCGAAGCTCTATGGTCAACCGTTCAGGTGTTATGACCCTTGAAAATTGCATCATATCTTTTAAGTAGGTTTTTCT
>MJUU01015703.1:0-26321 GCA_002080025.1 Modiolus philippinarum | reverse complement strand
ATCTTTTTGAATCCTTTGTAAATGCACAAACCGTTGCTTTACATTTATTTAAAAGTGTTACAAAGTGACAATAATTGGAAGAAAAAAATACGAAAAATTCAAAAAACAAGTCATATTCACAGCGTTTCCATCACTGTATTTATTATATGAAAGCCTATTAAGATTGATTTATCAATAAAAAGAGGTATCCTAATTTTTTTTCTTTATTTAGATAAAATCCACAAAATTCTAGGATGCGCCATATTTATGCTATCAATAAAAATGACAACAAAAGTCCGAATCAATTAGATGCTCTCCTGGCTTCTGACTGAAATAACAAACAAATAACAGAATACCGAGGTTACCGTGCATTTAGGTTCTGCCTATACGCATTTCGACAACAAAATGTGTTTTTTTCGTTGCCAATGCTATCATATACAAACTTGACGTCAAAAATGTACTCTGATCATAACTAAAATATATAGCCATATTTTGCTATACTACTTCAAAATTCCAACATATTTTTTTCTGTTTTTTTTTTGTTTGTTTTTTTTTTGTTTTGTTTTTAACATAAGCTTTTGCATATAATTATGAGAAGATGATATACTGCATGATGAAAACTTACTGATTTGAGTTGCTTATTAAGATATGCTATAGTCCCCGAGGGTATTCTCCAACCCTGTAGTCAGTACTTCGATGCTGACCCGGAAACCGATTGTATTGAAACTTGCAATAACTTAATTCTACAAAATTTTGTTTAAAACTAAGGAGTATCTCCCCATGCATAGCTCTGTCCTGATTTTTGGCCCTTCTATTTAGATCCTTTTGGTTATTTGTTCTCTCTATCAGCTTTAACAATTTTTTGGGGGGTAAATGGACTTCCAAATGTTTTGGTTTGATCTGCACTGATGAGACATAAGTTGTCGAAATGTGCATATGCAGAAAATAAATAAACACTTACTTTTGTATTTTGTTTGTTATAGACAACTGCTGTATCTGATGTCTTCACGTTTTTTTTCTATTTTTCAAAGTTTTGTTGTAATAGTACAGGGGGTCTATAAAATGTAGGATAGGATTTTCTGATATGTTCATTCCTTTCACCTTGATATTCATGATATTAGAGCATACAAAAAATAAAATCGAAACCGAGAGTCACCCACTATACACGAGTTAAATCTGTCATGTAAAAATTTCTTTGGTTGAAATGATAAACATCAGATAATTTTTTTGGAAATTTTGGTAACTTATTAGCTAATATATTTGGATTCGATTTGCATAAAAGCTTGGGATCAGCAAACTTATTTTTGAATAAATGGGGAACTTTTTTATTTCAATACAAATTATCTCCCTTTTATTTATTAAACAGGATTTTGCTGTAAGGGTTTAATTTCCGGCACTGTTGCAAAATTTAGTGGCAAATTCTACCAAATCTAACTATTATAGGACATCCAAAATAAAATCGTCAACATATCAGTATGTTTAAGCCAATTCTGTTTTTTTTGTTAGTTGTTCAAGAATAATGCCCCCGAACTGCCTTGAATTTAAGATAATGACGACAATGACCATGTATTCCATATGTAAGTGAATCTATACATTTTGAGTGCTCTACACTTCATACATGTATGAATTATTGTTGTATTTGTCACTTAATTTTCAGTTTATGTTGTGAATGATGTATATCTCTTTAAAATATGTAAAAAATGGCTTTCTCTAATTTCTAGCAAATTTAAGCCACGCCTGACCGGTGTGATAAAAATATTTCTCATCTCTAGAGAGAGAACAACTCACGATCAATTTCCCACCAAATGTATTCGGAATATCCTCGGTGTTTTAACTTAAGTCATTAGAAAAACATTTTCTACAACTTAAACACGTTAATCAAGAAATTTCTTACATCTTGTTAAATAAATTTTCAAATGTTTAAAAACTCGGCAAGCCTCGTATTCAAACATTTGCAAAATTTATTCAACTCGATGTGAGAAATTCCATATTCAACTTAGTTATCGGTCTAGAAACTATATTTTCAACACGTTCTGTATAAATAGTTAAAATTGTAGTTAATTACTCGAACTACAACTTACAACGTATTGAGTTTATTTAATCCCTCAAACAGTCTTACTGGTATAAATGATAAGTTGTTTGCTGTCAAGTTTCTGTAAAAAAGACAACTTGCAACATTATTTTAATCTCAACACAATATTTTTACCTCGTTAACCATTTTTCACAAGAACCGAAACATCAAACAGATTAATAAAAAGAAAACAAACATCAAACAAATACACATCTAATTTTATACAGAAAAAAGGACTAAAATCCAGAATTACTTCTATGGGGCCTGTAAGTCTCGTTCAATTTTGGAAATTCCGGGAACATGATTTGTCCCCGGAAGTTGCAATTTCAACAAAAACATATGACGTGTCAAGCAAAAAAATTGGACGTCATAATCCTGCAACGTCATATTGCGGCGGGAAACGTTTTCAAATTGCAATCTTATCTTGATTTCTCGTTGTCACATGACGAGACTTACAGACCCTATTTGGAGATGTTACTTTCAGAACAAATTTTCTTATTATCAACGAAAGGATATAGCACATGAGACAAAGTCTCTACAAATACATGGTCAAACAAAGCAATGAATAACGCTATTATTGTTGTTCTTCATTTTGAAGTCACCATGAGGCTTTCAACAATGAGCTTAGCTCATAAACCATAGTGAGCTCGATATATTGATTCAAGTTGCACTGACGATATGTAAATGCATCGAAATTGGTATTAACAATTTAATTTTAGATGCTGTTTTGAATGTCATGCAAATTGTAATGTTTAAGGCATACGATACAGTAAAGTTTTCACTAAAATCCGATCTAATGTAAATTTTGATAGGAGGATTCCAAATATGAAAAAAACATACCTTCATGACTTACTTTTTGAGATATTTAACGTTGAAAATCAATTTTGGCGTAAAACCCAATTTGCGTTTTTCATTGAAATTTTTAAATGCTTGTAACTTTCAAAGTACTTGGGCTAATTTAGTTCTGTTTTTGTTCAGTATTTCTCAACTTATCGCCTTTAAATGGGATTATGATAAAACACATTAACAACATCCCATATATCCCATATCTGGTGTTTTTGTATATGTAATGCTAGATTATAGCTATATTCATGGATTGAAATCGAGATATAAAACAAGTTTAACAATTGATTTTTCCCTCATAATTTGGCAATTGGTTCTCTCGGTGACCTTCTTCTGAAAGCCAAGGAGAAAATAGAGGGTCCATGAGCTAGTTTTTAAGATATTTGAGAAAAATGTTAAAAAAAAATACCACAAAATAATATTTTGGCGGTAAATGGCGTTGTGTTGTATTTCCCTCGGTATAACATCCGTCATATTTACCCGCCGATTTTTTTCTTCGTTCTCTTTGCATTAGTTCATGAGGTGGTAGAGTATCGCAAGTCAGTATCACAGATATTTGTTTATTTTGGTTGTTGCACGTTACAATATTCTTTGTTAATTCCAGGAAATGGTCTCACATAGTGCAAGACGATTATTGTATTTTTGAAAGTGTGGTCTGTCGTCGTGTGACCCACACATAAGACGACGTTATGTCCGTTTATGTAAATTCAGTTGAGTATTTGATTAGCATTCGGCCAGTATTAGCAAGTACCAGTTAACGGTACAATGTCGTTGGTTGAGTAGGGTGAGTTCTTAGTGACTTGTGTCTAAAAATCTATCAAAACAATAATCACAATGTTTTTTTGTAGTTTTGTCTGCTAGAAAACTTCTTCTCCTCTGCATGAGTAAGTTTCCCAAGTTCCATTATTTAGTGTGTTATTCAACTCTCACAGCCAGAAATCAGGGCAATGAAGTAATAAAATGAATTGCCGTAATTAAGGGACTAAATTAAGAAATTGAAAACAACATACATTTTATCCTAGAGGGCACAGAAGCTAGACCAGGCATTTTACAAACTATATTAAACCACTTTTGTGATTCGAAGATCAAACAAATCAAACAAATTCTGGTGCCTTTACTTTGTATAGTAGTGACTTCTACACATCCACAACACGACGTCTACAGTTGTGCACAACCCATTATTATATTTCAACGTTTTACGGAACCCCCACCATATATGCCATTCATTTAAGCGTAAAATCAATACCTATTTGTAAGTACAATAAAAACGTTATTAGAAATTTTACATTCTTTACACTAGTATTAATCTGACAGATGTGTTGTGAGCAAGATCCTGGATAGTGCATTTCGAGGTAATGAATAAACTTGTGCGGGTTACTTATACTGTCCTTTTCCCGCGAGTTCACGATCATGTTTTGAGCGACGTCACGAAAATCGGGAAAAGGTTACCACTCCGCATAACAACGTTATTATCTCCCCTGTAACTGTATCGTATGCCCCTAAATTCCTGACACGAAAATGACTTCGATAGTATTACATACTAAAATTAGGTTGGTCTTAGACTTCAGACGTGTACATTAATTATTTTTTCAATGCTTGGATACGCAAGAGTACATGGTTATTCCGAGTCTACCATGTTGCAGCTGTCTTATTTATAAGTATATGTATTACTATTGTTTTTTAATTATCACATTGGCTAGGGGGAAGGTTTGGGTCCAATAAAACTAGTTTAACCCCGCCGCAGCAGGTTTGCGCCTGTCCTAAGTCAGGAAATTTATTAAGCCTTTGTGTGTCTTGTCTTTTTTTTCTAGTTAGTTTACTTTATGTCTATAGGAGTCTAAGATGATGTTTATTTCGCTGAACTTGATTACTCTTTATTCAGGGGCCGACTCCGACCTGCCGTTGGGTGTTGGGTTTTCTCACCGTTCATTGAGGATCTTATGGTGGCTTTGAGTTGTTGTTACTCCGCTTTGAGTCGTTGTCTCTTTGACACATTCCCCGTTTCCCTTATTTGTTTCTATTGAAAATTAAGATAATGGATATATTCTGATATCAATATTAATAATGTTTTTGCTAGTATAAAGTCCTCAGCCAATAACTTCCCGGTTATGATAAAACGTTGGGGTTCAGCTGACTGTCAGTGAAGCCAAATATTTATACTATAACTAATCCTAGATTCAACGATTAATCGAACAAAGCAGTGAGTTAGTCAATTGCAGTGTTTCTCGATCATAAGTTGAATATTTTCGATTATCAGAATCTAGGATTAGTTATTGTTTTTATTATAAAGATCAGTTTTCGCATATTTAATGTTTTTTCCATGTTAAACCCCTGAGACGTTAACTTAACAAGAACGTTGAAATTACAATGACTTAAACATACTATAAAGACAATATTTATCGATGAAAAAAAAATTATAAAATTCAATTTCTGAATTTCCATATGCTATTTATCGAGTATTCATTCGTTAATTTCAACAACATAAATGTTATTTCAAATAATTTCACATGAATTTTTATGTAATTCTATCATCATATTAAAATGTTTGTGACATAAACTTAATGGAAACCGATGAATACTTACAAAAACACGAGTTCGGTTAAAGCTCCAAATATACCTGAAGGTAAAGTTACCAGTGTATTGTTGTCCAAACCTCTGTAAATTTATAAAGTTATCACTGTTGGTTATTGTTTTGTCTAAAATATATTAAAATTTATTAACTTAATATTTTGATTATTTGGAAATGGGTACTTCTTTTATTACAACTTTTGGATTATGGCTTTCCATATTAATTGATTTTAATGCTGCTGATGAGAGGTTACTTGATACAAGATGCAATGCATAACGAAATTTACTGAGTTTTATGCAACTTCGGTATTTTTTGTATTTTTAATAATTCAAAAGTCATTAAATTACAGAAAAAAATGTTAAGAAAGTCAGTAGATACAATCTGTCATAATCATTTGTTAAAATTTTCAATTAAAATCAAAACTGAAAAGTTAACAGGAACACCAACGAATTATGTATGATTTATATTGACATTGAATCGTTTATTTGAGCATAAAGGATTTCGTTGTACTTTACGAGGTTATGCATTGTGTTTTTTTATTTCCAGGTTTTCATCTGTATTACAAAACAGGATAACAGCAAACACCTACAATGACCAGGTACTTCAATCACATGCCACAATTTACAAGCAAACTGCACAAGAAAAAAACAATAATGAAAACAAGAGACAAACATAAATAAAGATGGGAACTCGGGATAGCCGGATTTGGTACCGGCACTAGCAAAAGCCAGTGGTAGGGTACCCAAACCTCCCCTTTCTCTATCCTGTTTCCCTATAGTATCATAAACATGTTAGGTATAGCTAGGTAGCATAATTACTTACAAGGCCCTGAGTTTGGTAGAGGTATCAAACATTCCTGATGGTAGATGTGTCAACATATTTCCGTAAAGCCAACTGTACAATAAAAATATCAATGTTTAAACATTTATCTTTCTATATGATCATCGAATATAAAATTATTTGATATAAACTGACGTTCTATTCGTATATTCAGTTGCCAAGTGTTCAACGCAGAAAAGTCAAACATATTACTAAAACATGTATCTGTATCATGATTCTGTATTTTTTTTAAATAATATTTTATTCGGTTATTTCTTAGTCTTGTTTGATTTGAAATATTAAGGAAGTTTTCTCCCTTTACTTTGATACTTTTATTTTTTCATCTTCAAAGATGTTGAGTTCGTGTCTTTTATCTAAACAGCCAAGCTTAAGCAAAAAAAGAAGAGTAACAATAATGTCAAAATACCATTGGTTTTAACAATTTATCATCTCAATGTCTAAATTCAAAAACATAAAATAAAAGAAAGAATAAAACCAATTAAAATAAAAATTTGAACAGAAAATGAAATCATTGATAGAAACAATCCTTTAATGGCTGAATTGTTTCCAACTATGTCAATTAAGATCTATTGTAAAGACAAAAGTTTAAAAATTTGCTTTCAAGTGAAATCGGGAAAATGCAGGACATTGTAGTCGACGGATCTAAAAAAATCCAGTACACTAAGGAAACTGAACACGTCAAAACCCCAGATGATTCAAATAAATTTAAATATAATATATATATTAAGTGGCAGTTCTCGATATATCATTCCATCTCTATAAAGGTTTCAAAGCGTCCAATATTTTACATGTTTATCAGTAAATTTGATTTCTCATTTTTCACTTTGTGTAATTTTAATCATATTCCTTTTAAAGGCAAAACATACAGACGTACTTGTGAACATTTTGATACTCTTCTGTATATTAAAGGACATTTGGTAGTATATAATGTTTTAATTATTGTATAAAGGTCCTTAGCTTTCACTGCAGTTTTCGTCTTCTATTAAATGAATGAATCTATTTTACCACGCTTTACTCTTCTGTACTGAATAAAGTAGAAATTCCAAAGATCAAAAAGCAAAACAGTTTCAAAGAGGACAGTGCAAAAAAAAAAAAACAAAAAAAAAAAAAAACCTGAAAACTGCTTGTAATTATCATTAGTACATTAAACAGAAAAAAATAAAGAAAAAACTTATAACTGTACGGAATAAAGAAAAACTTAGAAGACATCAACATGAAAAATTTCGCAGAGAAAATATTATATAGAATACCACTTAGCTGAAAAAATGTCCATCACCACTTTTTTACAAGCGGAAAGGCAATTATATCGTTCATGTAATGCCTTTCTCGCTTAAAGTTAAACTAGATATAAATTCAATCTTCGTCAATTGAATTACAAAGAATACAAAAAGATGCAATAAACTATACTTGTACAGTTTTGTGTAAACCTCTAATGCACCCTCAGTAAGTATATCATATAATATGGTTAAAATAACAGTAAAACGAATTACCTGGCGGTTGTGTAAGCATAACATCGACTTTGAATTTCAGTTAAACCTACGTTGTGGGGGTAAATGTGCAAGGCAATCACATGTGGAAGGGTTTAAATCATAATTAAATTATACACAAGAGGCTAAATGAAAGCATTGCATTATTTTACAGAGCTTTTCAGCGTCATCCTTCGACAAAATGAACATGATATTTTGAAATCGTTACAATTAGGAATTTTCAATTTTTCTTATACATCATTTTGCAATTTTGCGCAATAGAATCAACGCTTGCTATGTGTCAACGAAGTACAACAGCAAACATTTTGAGATTGTTTAAGCTTAAAACAATATTAAAGTAATAATTTCTTGCGCTATCAATGTTCATGACAAAACGTGCTGTTTTGTCAGTTGTTTGTTCATACTTTGATATCTCAAAGCGGAGCTGGATCACTGAATAAAATGTATTCTTGAAGTAAAAAGCAAAGCTAATCCGGTAGTTGTTAGAATTTCTAATCACTGCATATATATAGGTAGAAGGGTATCTGTTTTGTGTGATTGGCTGAAGTTAAAGAGGAACTGTTTTTACATTGCCTTTTAGTATTTAGATTCGTCAACTGAAGAGTTTTTAGGTATTCTTATTGCAGAAATGATTGTCATGATAAAAATGAAATTATTATTAGTATATATGTACATTATGTAGAAGAAATAATAGTTTGGTTGTTATAACTAAAATCAAGTGCATTCGATATTCTGTATAAATGGCACTTTGTCTCTGCTTCACAATATTCAAAACTGGTGGTCACTTTTAGAAATATTTTTGTTTGAATATCCACACGATTTAAACAAGACTTAAATAGAAAAAAGAAGGGAAACGGGAAATGTGTCAAAGAGACAACGACCCAAAGGAGGGTTATAACAACTCAAAGTTAAAGTTTACGTAAAATGTCGACCTAATACATTTTTTTTTTTATTTACAGAAATTAATTAAGAAATGCCATGCATTCGTTGATGTGGCAAAAGTTCTTTGGCGCCTCACAAGGTATCTCCCTGCTTTTTCTGTAAACCAAATGGAATTTTATCCGTGGATTTTAGTGGCACATGATAGTCTGAAAGATATTATACTAAAAGTAACAAAACAAATTGATGGATATTTTACGCATTTTGTAGATTCATGAAACTTACAGGCTTTTGAGTTGGGTTAACTCTTCAAATGTTTTCGAAGAAAGAATTGCCAACAAATTAAACTCCAATCGCCTATAAATACAAAGTTATAATAACTATATTTTAACAGTTTAATTTATTTATCACAAGTTTAAATATTTTTTGTATAAATTCAAATGCATATACAACGGCTTGTGCAAATTACACTATTTATTAAATAATTGATTTGATACACTTATTATATCGATTTAAAAAAAAATGTTTTTATTTGATCTGCACTAAAGAGACACGAGTTGTCGAAATGTGCATATACAGAAACTGAATAACAGGGATTTTGGTATTTTGTTATCAGTCCAAATGGCTATTATTACTTGGTTGAAATAGTTCACATTATGAAATATACGTTTTCCCTTGATTTGATTATTGGAAACAACGGCAGTAGAATACCGAAGGAACAAAATCGAAGTCTGAAGACATGGCCAAAACGAGAACACAGAAGACAATGACGCTAGACACAGAAAACAATGACGTTAGACAAATAAAAAGCACAAAAATAGAAATCACAACATTCAAAACAAAGGCACTCACAGTGTGAACTCCAGTGAAACTGAATTTGACATCAGGAGCTCCGGAAGAGCACAGAGCAGTTGATTCGTTACTGTCGCGCATGTAGTTTATACAGCGATTTTTTTTCAATAGAGCAAAACCACTGTCCCAAAAGTTGCTTAGTTAGGGATTTGTTCAGCCTTTGTTGCTTTCATTCCTTCAGAAATGTTTTGGCCGTCACCATGATATCATAAACAGATATGACGTGTCTGTGTCCCAAATGAAAACGGACATTTTCAGCTAGATTTCATGTCTTCACGGATTTGACATAACCGGTTCTGACTCAACCCTGGATTAACTCACTGATAGTGTAACGCCTGCCGCTAGCGAAGTAGGACACGCTTACCTATCCGGAACACCTGATGTCACTCCCGGTTTTCATGGGAGTTCACACTATGAGAGCCTTAGTTTTTAATGTCCTCTTTTTATTTCCGTGCTTGTAGCTGTCTCACGTCCTTGTTTTGTCTTTGTTTTTCTCTGTTGCCGTTTTTGCCATGTGTTCGGATTTTGATTTTTATAGTTTTCGCTTCCCTTGTTCCTTCGGTATTCTACTGCCGTTGTTAAGACATAAAAAAAAGAAAAAAAAAGAATTATCAGACCAAATAAAAAAAATAAGAAAGGCTCAAATAACCAAGGACTGAGTTATACACGAAGGAGATACAATTAGGTTGCCTGCAAAAGTTTCCATGCAAATTTGGTTTTTCATGCTTGAAATACTGTACCTGTAGGCTTTCGACAACTCGTAGATCTAAACGGTCGATCAACATAACTAGCCAGTGTTAATAAATTACAGATGTAAGTCTAATTTAGTAAATGTAAATGACCTTTTAAAAATTTATCTGTCTCTTCAGTGTAGATCAAATCAAAAGCTTCTAGTCAGTAAGTAAAATGTTTTCCTTTAGGATGTTATTAATCTAAATAAGATTTTATGAATATCTTGCTAAAATTCGTATCAAGAATTTTAGACTTGTATTATTTCAGTTTTCGTGTTCAAATGACATTTCTACAGCTTAAGGGGGTACACCTGGGTATGGGGAGATAACTCTGCTTTTCACTTACTTAGTACTTACGTAAATAAATAGCACCATTGTGAAAGGTATAATTAAAATTTCAAAATTGTAAAAAAAAATCATAAATCAAATACATATTCTTGTTGTCATGTAAATCACTACCCAGCATCCAGTTAGTAATGACTAGCATATTAACTCTATATATCATTCGATGATATCTAAACATAATGAAAATATGTAAAACTCAAATTTCTTTCAAGGGAGGTAATTTGAAGCACAGTTTCCGGAATTTAATTTTTTTACTTATTCTATATTTTGAAAAAAAAGCAACGGCAGATTTTTCTAAAATTTTAGCATATTTTACATAAACATATTTACTTTTTATTCTAAGTTTTTGGTGAAAATTAAACGACTCAATTTTTTCATAAGAAGTGTTTAATACTGATAACCATTTGGTAAAGTTTTCTGTCTTTATGGCCCATATAACCCATGCATTTCAGTTCAAACTATTAAAATTTACCAATTTGTTTCATTCCTACTTTCACACTTGTTTAAACTATTAAATTTTGTATTTGGATAATTTTATATTTAACACAATTTCAATAAGAGCCTATTTTATACACGAGAAGCAAGTTAAAATTAAAAGATCTTAGTAATAAATATGTGTTTGTACCAGTTTACAAAGCCTCTAACAACGTTTCTATTATTTGAAAGAAATACTACATCGATGTCCAACAAAATGAATTATCAAAGTCTAACACTTTCAAACGTACTAATTTTGAAGAAAAATCATTAACCAACCAGCAATTCAACGATACAAAAATGCTCCAAGTTCCACCCAAAGATAACACCTGGCCTATTATGTACTGGGTTCCTAAGCTTCACAAAAATCCCTACAAACATCGTTTTATTTCGGCATCGAGTAACTGTTCTACCACTAATTTAATCATCTATTTAACCAGTGCGTTACCTGTATTAAAGAGTTAGTTATCAAATACTGTGAAAAAACCTATCAAAACTCTGGTGTAAATTACTTTTGGAGTGTAGAAAATTCCATTGAAGTTTTAGATAAATTACAATCAATAAAAAGACCAGTTTCGTCTATTGACAGTTATGATTTTTCTACACTTTATACAACCCTTCCACATAAATTGATTAAATCAAAATTGGGACTACTTATTAAATAGTCTTTCAAATTTTCTGGTTTACAGTTCATTTGTTGTAATAAAAAGCAAGGATTCTTCTCTAATATCATTTACGATAATCATAGTTCCTGGACTTGTGATGACATGATTAAGGCACTGAATTTTTTGCTGGACAATATTTTTGTTCGTTTTGGCAACATCGTTTATCGACAGGTCATTGGAATTCCCATGGGTACAAACTGTGCACCTCTCATTGCAGATCTTTTTCTGTTCTGTTACGAATGGGACTTTATGAAAAAAACTACAGAATGGAACCGTACAAAGCAGTGATCAACTTATTTCAATTTTCAACGATAACAGCAGGTACATCGACGATATCCTTACTATTGACAATTCCCAGTTTTTAGACTATGTCGACCTCATATACCCGCAAGAACTGAAACTTGATAAAGCAAACGATGATTCTAAATACTGCCCATTTCTTGATCTTACTATCATCATTGATGAAAACCAAAATTTATGATAAAAGTGATGATTTTGATTTCACAATTACTAATTTCCCTTTTCTTGATTGCGACGTTCCTGTAGCTCCATCATACGAGGTGTATTTATCACAACTAGTACGATTCGCACGCGTCTGTTCTACTCTTGACGACTTTAATGAGCGTAACCTTACTATAACATCCAAACTTCTACAACAAGGTTACATATTTCATAAATTGATTAACACCTTTAAGAAGTTTTATAGAAGATATGAAGATTTGATTTATAAATATAGTGCGACTCGCAAACAGCTTATTACTAAGGGCATTTCTCACCCTCGATTTTATGGAAATGTTGTTAAAAAATGTCAAAAACTGATAAAAAATCCAGAAAAACTGGGACGTAACTTACATTCTTTACGTAATAGGGGATATTGACAGGATATTCTCCAGGATTCCGTTAAATTGGCTTTGGGATCCAATGACCTGAAGATGTTAAACTTATACTGTCCTCTCACTGATACTGCCGATGTCTACTGAAATCTATGATAATTCTTTACCAAACCCTTCGAGGAGTTTTGAGTTTGATCTTTATTCAGTGTTTTACCAGCAGACTAGGCTCCTTGAGCTAGCCGGCAGTTTAGCGGCGAGCACTCCTCGACCCATCTTTCTAAATTATGTTTTGTCTTTTTCTTTCCTTCTCAGGATTGTGGTCTTGGAGTTAGTGGTCTACCTGTATTGGGTTTTAGTTGTATGTTTTATTATACTATAGGGAAACGGGATAGAGAAAGGGGAGGTTTGGGTACCCATATACCGGTTTAACCCTACCGCTAGCTCTTGCTAGTGCCGGTACCAAGTCCGGCTATCCCGAATTCCTATCGTTGTCCATGTTTGTCTTTTGTCATTTTATTGTTTTTCTCGTGCGGTTTCCTGGTGGATTGTGGCATGTGATTGTGGTTAACGGCCATTGTAGGTGTTTCCTTTTATCTTTCTTATATTAATCCTGAACGGACCAAATAATATGAGGAAACATACCATCTTTGATTACCACTAGACACAAAACGGAAAGGTAAATATTGTTGAAAATTGCTCAAAGTTTATACGGACATCTATCGATTAAAGACTGTAAATAAAAAAAAAGATAAACGATTGGAAAATTTTAGGCCTACCCAGGTCTACCCCCTTAGATGCAACCTTTTGAAATGAAGTTTTAATGTATTATGAGTACTATTAAGTTTTTGTGACTTTCGACTCAGTTATTCATGAATATTCAAAGCTGCAGTAAATATATAAACTATCACCAAAATCTTTTTAAATTGTTTTTGTTACTTAATATATCTAAACTAGTTTATCAATAAAAACAATATCCAGCTCAAAGCAGCTGCTGTATACTGATCAAAGGTGTATTTTTGCCTCGCATGAATATTTTTTTAAAAAGCTCACAAAAAGAGCTACAGTCATGCTACCATTACTTTGTTGATATCAAACTGTCATTCAGCTAAGGGTTGTCTCAGGGTTAGACAATGACAATTATCAGTCAGCTACCTAACAGATCTTTTTTAACATTTGTGCCTCACTGAGCGAGTGACGGGTGCTGTTTACAGAGCAGGACATACTTACCCTTCTGATGTCACTTTCAGTTTCAACAGAATTATCACTGCAAGTGCCATGTGTTTGAATGTTTTGTTTTTATTTCTGTGTTTTGTTGCCGTTTAACGTCATTGTATTCTATGTTATCGTTTTGGCCCTGTCTTTGGACTTCGATTATTTTTGTAAATACCTCTCTTTTGTTCCTTCGGTATTTTGCTGCCATAGTTTTATTTAGACAGACTGAGCATAGAAAAAAATAGCTACTTGAATACCAGTAGCACGCCGTGAAATTAATATTTACATATTTTCATAAGCTACATTTCAAATAGTATTTTTTTTGTAATCTGACTGTATTAACGAAGAGTCACCATAATATAAGTCTAAATAAATACTGTGTAAGAAGTTATTGTCTGGATGTTGGAACAACTGGTTATACTCTATGTTCTATCAAAGGCTGTGACATTTTTTTACACTTTATCACATCGTACATGTCAGATCAATGAATATTTGTGCAATAATGAAAGCAATACAGAAAAATGCGATCAAGACCTTACCTATCTACTTTGTTTCCTTGAATATTTGACAATTTAATTATCCTATATGCAGGAGAATCCGTCTTTCAAATTCCGAAAATGTGACTGCAAACCATTTTGCAACAAAAAGATAATAAAAATGTGATCTGCAGCAAATTCGTGTCAAGAATAACTAATATTTTGTATGCCTTACACATTTCTATGAAATATTTGCGGATGAATTCCTCCTTAGAATGTCAAATTTATTGCAATTCCAAAATACTTAACAGCAAAGAACCTTAGTACATTAGACATTATACTTACAAATACTCTTAATTTATGACCGAGTCAAATTGATCAACAGTCAGGCTCAATAGTAGGTTATCACTAAGGCGCCTGAAAGGACAGAATCAGGGGTATTAAATCAACCGTAATCAAGAGAATAAAACATGAAAAAAAGGCATTTTCGTGCAAGATATACCACATTTTTGTTTTAGGCATATATGTGAATTGTGTTCAACCTCCCAAATGGCACATCTTTTCTTAGATACAAAATTATTTGTTTAAGTCAATGTTTTGAACTGTGATCAATTAGAAATATTTGTTTTTGCTTCCTTTTCAATTGGATATGATTCTTGGCTATTTTCATCGCTTTGATCGTTGACTGCTAGAAGCAAATGACCACACCAGAAACATTCCCCGTTTCCCTTCTTTTTCCTATTGAAGTCGACGTGGATGTTACACGGCCTGCTTGAAAAGAAATTAAAACCAATGGAAGATGGAATCAACATTTTCACTATAAAGATAAGCCATTTTGGTTTTCAGTGGTAGAAGAAAATATGAATCTAACACCGGTGAAAAGGCAAGATCAAGAAATCTCAGACACCCAAGGGTAAGATTTGAATATTTCTCTGACGAGGCTTGCCGAGTCAGAGAACCACTGAAATCTTACCCGAGGGTGTCTGAGATTTCTAAATCTTGCATTTTCAACGGTGTTTGATTTATTTTCTCAATTTTTTAATCACAAACTATGATTCACCCACCACCATGCCGTTCATGTCATTCGTCGTTCTTAAGCGACGTCAATGACGTCAGAATACGTTGCTTGGTGAATTCTGTCTTGTACAGGGGGGGGGGGGGGGGGGTACAAGACAAGGAGATCTCACACAGCTAAAAGTAGGAACTGTTCTGTCTCAAAAGTGAGAAATTCCTGATTTAAACACCCAGGTACAAGAACGAAAAATTACAAAGTAACTTATTTTGACGTCACTGACATCGCCTATGAACGTCAGATTTCTAGTACCGTCTGGTGGTAAACAAAATGTATTTTAAAGTTATAAATGTAAGTAAAATTATCAAACAACGTTGAAAATGCAAGATTAAGAAATCTCAGACACCCTCGGGTAAGATTTGAATGGTTCTTTGACTCAGCAAGCCTCGTCAGAGAAATATTGAAATCTTACCTTTGGGTGTTTGAGATTTCTCGATCTTGCACTTTCATCGGTGTTAGATACTTATATTCTACAATGCTTTATCCTGATCCAACGCTGTAGATACAACGGAATGTAAAGTACAAAGAAATACGATAATGAAACGTTAGATAATTCTGTTTTTAAAGATATACAATAATAAAACGCTAGATGATTCTGGTTTTTTTAAATCATTTTCATCCATACCAACCGCCAAATCTCTCTAAAATGACTTTCCATGGTATTTTTACATTAAAAAAAAACAGGATAACAGTAAACACCTACAATGGCCGCGAACTACAATCACATGCCACAATTTACAAGCGAACTGTACTAGAAAAACAATAATGAAAACAAGAGACAAACATAAATAACGATAGGAACTCGGGATAGCCGGATTTGGTATCAGCACTAGCAAAAGCCAGTTGTGGGGTAAAACCGGTTTATGGGTACCCAGACCTTCCTTTTCTCTATCCCGTTTCCCTATAGTATAATTAACATGCGAATAAAACCCAATACAGGTAGACTACTAATTCAATGACCAATATTTTGAGAAAGAAAAGCACATGAAAAAACGTAATTTAGAAAGATGGGTCAAAGACTGATCGCCGCTAAACTGCTGACAGACATGTTTTTTTTTAGAAATGAAGAACAGTCAAAATTGTTGCAAAGGGTTTCCACAAATTGATTTAAGAGTCGACAGTATTTGTGACAGTTTCTGGATATACCATTTTGAAATTTCAATGAAAAACAATCGATCACAAAACACATATAAAAGTCTGAAAGCGTTCATAAATGAAGTAATCTTTTCCGAAAGATTTTTTTCTGTTTACAGAGCAGGACATGCTTACCCTTCCGGAGTACTTGATGTCACTCTGTTTTTGAGAGTTCATACTGTTAGTGCTTTAGTTTTTTTTTGTTGTATACGTAATGGTTGTGTGTTTTGTGGGCATGCAGTGTCTTTGGTCTTCCGTCTTCTGTTGTTCTTGATTTTGCCTTGGCTCTGGACTTTGATTTTTGTAATCTTTAGCTTTGTTCCTTCGGTATTCTACTGCCGTTATTCTGAAAGCAGCAAAGATATTATGTTTTTGTCTATAGTTAAAGTTTACTCGTCATTATTGTCCAGTTGAGCTGATTTGTTGACAGTTTGTGTGTTTGTGACTTAAAACTGTCATCGCATCATCCAAATTGACACAGCTTCACTTGTACTTAAGAACAACGATTATATTGTACCTTACTTAAAGATCTACCATAAGATATGGCTCAACATGCATGGTTGAATTTTCAGGTTTTCTTGGCTTCTTTATCGGCTTACAAGAACCATCAGAAAAAATTGTGTGAATATTTTCAATATGATATCATAAGACTGTATTTTCTTACCATTCAGATCATCGTGTTTTGTGTAATGCTTTTTGTGTTAAAGACTCTATTATTACTCACAATTCACCAAGTATCGTCAGAGCATCAAAAAGCCCCGAGGGTAGAGTTATCAACCTATTTTTGTGAAGAAATCTGAAAAAAACAAGAATAATAACAACAACAAACCAAAAAAAAAAAACAAAAAAAAACAAGATTCAGCATTAATAAAATAGAAAAGCAATACACTAGAAAAACTGGATAATTTGGTCTATTTCAAATAAGGATAATGATAAATCTACCTAGCATATTTGTCACAAGACAAAATTCAACGAGCAAAAAACATGCATTTCGTGACAGACTTAAATATACACTGATATCTGTGCCCTTCAAACAAAAGATTGAGATAAAATATATCGTTACTTACAAATACCGGAGTTTAGTTAAGGAGTCAAATATTCCTATTGGTAGAGTGGTCAACATATTGGAAGTCAATTTCCTGTATAATGAATAAAATATTTTATCAATAATATAATAATCATAAGTATTCCCTTTTGGTGGGATGTTATAATAGTTTATGCTCTAATTTTTTTCTCCCATTACCAACGTATAATTTGCACTTTTCGGCTTTGTTCTTTATTTGATGCTTAGAAAGAGTTGCTTGTAAAGTTTGAAGAGTTGTTTGTAAAGCTGAACCATGCATGTGTTCTTTAAACCAAATAAACTATACAAGAGTAAGCTTACATAAAGGAATTAATCTTCCTGAAGCTTTTTGGCGTTTTTGTGTTATTTACCAATATGTAGCACGTTCTTGCTTAACATAGATCACTAAAGTGTTTTGTTTGTATGCATAGACATAAAATTTGAATATTTCATGGTATTAACTGAAAAAAAAAGATCAACGAGATCAGTGAAATTTTTAAGCAAAACACAATGAATAATGCTTTTTTTACATTTGAGTTTTCATTTTTTTTTTGGCAAAGATTTAGTATACTTGTAAAAATGAATCAAAATGTACATTTTCTAATGTTTAATCGTTACATATGTTCCTAGTATATGTTCTTAACGTAGTATATGTAGTATTTCGATTTTTCAGACAAAAAAACGACGACCTTTTAAAGTTCACGCTTCATATTACATACAATCCACGTGGGGTTATATTACAGAAAACAATATGAAATTCAATATCGAATCCAAAGTATCGCTTTGCAAACATTATTTAGGTTTATGCGCTTTTAACACTTCATGACATATCTAGATGAAGTTATAAGGTTATAGCCATTTTCAAAAAGTGTTGTTATCTTTTCCTGGATTTGAACTTCCATCAAATGAAGGAACAAACACTCTTCGCTTCCGGTTATGACTCGCGCAGTTGGCTGACAATACACAACTTAAATCCTGAATACATTTTAATTCTTCCAAATAAGTGCAGTGTCACAGTAATCAACATCATACAATGACATGGTATTCTAAATATGAACAGTTTTATGAACTGTGTTCAGGATGAACAACACTTGCCGTGTTGGTTGATAACCAGAACTGTTTATTTGTATTTAAATGCCGAAACCGAAGGGCGGACCAAATGATTCTTTTAAAGGCCTATTGCTTCCTAGCTTTCTGTATCAATTAACAAGTTCTTTTAGATAATTTGTTTTTCGGTAGTGATTATAAAGATTGTTATTTGAGGTTACTGTACTTTACACTTAAACAATGAAAGTGTAAAATTTAAAAGTAAATGGGACAAAGTCTCTACAAATGCATGGTAAACACCGAGCAATTGAACAACGCTTTTGTTGTTATTCTTCATCTTGGTGTGACCATGAGGCCTTCAACAATGAGCTTTGCTCATAACTCATGGTATGCTCAAGACAACCCTTGCACCAGTTTGAGCAAAATTTTTTGCCAGATGTCGAGTTTAGCCACATCTATGGGTGTAATTGTAGTATTAGTGTAACGTGAATGTCACAAATTAACGAGTTTAATTTAGAGTGCATAAGATTCTTTTTCATACATCATAATCACTACAAATAAACGATGCCATTGAAAAGACTATAAGTAGAAAATTTTCGATGAAAAAAATTGGCAATCGTGACACACACACACAAAAAAATCAATGTATGTTACGATACTAGACAGTGGCAAAGATTATCGAAAGGACAATTTCGATGATAATTATTAATTGACAATTAGCATAGAAGGTTATAGATAATAGTGTTGCACACAGCTGTTTATAATATGGATGATAATGTATTGGTATCACTTCCTACAACAAGAAATGACACGGTCACAGAAAGCTATATTTTCAAACAGCCTAGATGGCCGTGTGGTCTAAAACGCTGGACATAGTGCATGGAGTGGCCATAGATGAATACAAAGTGGACTTCAAATCCAGCCGTGGATTTTGCTGGATTTACTAATGCTTATTGGTTTTAGAAAAGTTGATTTCATCACTTTTGTCATTCGCAATCATATAATTTCCCGTTTCCGCTCACCTTACCAATTCATTATAAATAATAAAAAAAACTTTTACAAAAAGAAGAGAGACTTACACTCTGACCATTAAATGTTACTGCTAGCAGCTACAAAACTTACAAATATACTAAACTTGTGAAGGAGTCAAACACATCAATTTCCAGGTTCGATATTTGGTTTTTAATAAGGTGTCTGTAAAGGGAAACAATAACAATATCGCTTTTTCCACTGAACTATAAATAGTAACATAACGCATAACAAAAATATGATAATGTTAATGTGTGAATTGAAAATTTTTGTCAGCAGATTTGTATTTTTTCTGTTCTTTCTTGTTTTCGTCTGCGCAAGAAAAACAGAGTAGGTACTGATAAGTTCTATTCCAATGAGTCTAATTATACAATATTGTAGAAAAATTACTGAATTTATTTACTTATTTATTTTTTACTGAAATGAGACTGGCTGCATGTTCTGAAAATTTGAGCTGAATACTCCCCTTTATTGACTTTGTAAAAATGTCTTTCTTAATTGAACCATTCACATAGATATATAGAAAGTGATTTAACTTCAAAACTTCAAAGATGCCTTTTTGTGTGGTGCTATATTTCATTTAACATACAATTTCTTCTTTCTGTATGTAAGTCCTCGCTTAAAGATATTGGAATGTAATACTAGTATTATGATAATCACTGATTTACACAAGATACAAAAATGTAAAGAACGCAATTAAGTAAGAGAATGAGGTTGCAAAATGATGTAATTAACATTTATTTTACAAAACATTTCATGCTGCAAATTCTATGGAAAGGAATTTCTTTTACATGTTTTACAAAAGTAGGTGAGTAGGTGAACCAACACTGTTAAGTTAAAATGTAGGCGATGATCCTAGGGAGGGGATACCTACAGGTATGCAGGGTTGTCGTATTCAAAGTTAAACTGATACTAAAGTGACAACAACACTCCGTTGGATGCAGTAAAACGACTTTTATTTGGTCGACTAGTTTCGGCCTTCATGGTCCTGATGACGGCCATGAAGGCCGAAACTAGTCGACCAAATAAAAGTCGTTTTACTGCATCCAACGGAATGTTGTTGTCACTTTAGTATCATGTTTTACAAAAGTTTAACTTTGGAACACTTGGGTTTGCTCTTTTTTGGAACGAAAATATACAATCTGATGAAATTAAGTATTCTGTCATCTCATGAGGTGCCAAATCGGCTGTGGTGGCTCATTCAACACTTTTTCGAATTTGTGTCATATTTCGGGACTCCTCTGGTCTTCTCCAGTTCAATGGCTTAAAGAATTTTGCACACGAAACCCAACTTTTTAATTCATAAAATTTTCTTTCAGAAGTCAATTTAAGATACCTGCCGAATTTTCATAAAATTCTTGATATAACTTCCTAGCATTTAGACAAACAATAGTACAAATGTTAAATTAAGGGAAAATCCAGAGAAATCCATTTCCCGCTATCTCCGTTAAATGCACAGAGACCTATAAATTTCTTTTTACCATTCTATTTAATCTACAATACTTAATCAATTAAACGATTTTCAAGAAATCCTATATATAAACACCACCAGGAGTGAGCCGTCTTAATAAAAAAGAAAAAAAGTTTGTTTGGGACAAGAAAGGGTTACCATGAGCCAAAGAATTAAATTGGACAGAATCAAAAATTTGTATATGTACCTAAAACGTTCCATACATATATCCATACATTTTCATTTGTTATGTTAACCTTACGTACCTATTTAGGTGGAATAAGGAAAATTGAAGCATCAACCTGATTGTTCGACAAAAAGCATACATTTATCGTTCGCAAGGTTATGCATTATTAGACATCTGTCAAATTTGTTAAAACAATATTAAGGGGGGTTCGATACTCGAATTGAAAATAAATAAGATTTCAAATAAATGTGATTTTTAGGTGGAAAATAAAAAAAAAGAAGTGATTTAAGTGAAAAAAAATGATAGGTTGATGATCTCGTTTTTGAGATTTAAGTGATTGAAAATCTGGAGGGAAACTGAAATTCTTGGATTTTTCGTAGGATTACAATAAGCAAATTTTGACAACGAATGAATGGGACAGAATAAATAAAATTTAATGATTTTTTATAGAATGCTTATAAAGATTTATAAAATGAAGTTATGGGAAAAAATAAGTGGGTCAATGGGCAAAAAATTACCATGTTTTTAAATGGATAAAACCAGAGAATTCCAAAAATCTGACAGAAATTCCAAAACACGACCTTAATTAAAAAACACTTACAACTTTTCAACGCTTTTACTGACTGGAAATTTTGGTACAGCTGTCAGTAATCGTCCTGTACAGTTGATGAATGTCTCGGAAAACTCACATTCAGTTGGTTGAGTATTTACACGAAATATTTCACAAAATACCAACAAGACAGTGGTACAAAGAATGATCCTGCACATTGTGAGCAGGATCATTTTGTTTGGATAGATGTTCGATAATACTCAGGATATATCTACAACAATAAGTACATTGAACAAAAATCATGATACGTTGATAGTTATATATTCTGTGAGTTTGTTGTATTTTTATATGTTCGAATTCACTCAGATACTTTGAAAGCATTTTTCTTCTTGAGGTTCCAATTTTCTTGCATTTCGTGGTTTCGCTTAAACCACGAAATTTAGTTTCAAACGTAATGCATGTTTTCTTAGAGATTTAATGAGCAGAAATCGAAATCATGAATTGAAGTACCAATGAAAAAGTAATATTTATGAAAACCACGAAAATTTATATCCACTAATAACAAAACTTCCACAATATATATTTGAAGACAATTTTCGATAGACAGCTTTCGGGATTTTACTTGTGCTTTGGGAAAGTGCGCTGTGGGTTTTTGTTTTTTGTTGTGATTGTCTTTTGTTCGTCTTTTTGTCGCGCAGCGGATGAGAATGATTGTAGGAACACTTTGCACGTCAATTTTATGCTTGGTGATGATCCCGCATCCATTGGTACAAATTCATGTATATAGCATTGCTCGACATCTAGCAATGAATTCCGCTAAAACCGGTGCTAGGGGCCATTTTGAACTTACTGTCCTGACTATGAGCAAAACTAATTGTTGAAGTCCTCATGGTGACTTCAAGACGAAGAACACCAAAAACAGCGTTTTCTCATTGCTTTGTTTTACCATAAATTTGTAAATATCTTCTGTGTCTATTTAGTCTATATGCCTTCATTGCACATTCTTCCCGGATGACTTACCCTTTTGCAGGATTTTAAGAGGAAAATAGAAAGATTGTACAAGTCAGCACTACACATTGCCTAAATGGACAAAGACCATAGCAAAGAACGAATAGTCATTTATCCGAGGTAAAAAAAGTTAGGGCATCTGAAAAATGATACCTTGATAAAGGAAATTATGCTGACTGACACGTATTTGTTCTCATATTGGATTTCAATTAATAATGCAAGTCGACAAATTTAGAAAATCGTTTTTGACATGTTAAAAGATATTTCATAAACAAAATATGAAACAAACATTGATGTAAATCTGTTTCTCAGTAACAAATAGTGAACTGAATAAATTATCTATTGCGTCCAATGTTAAAATATCAGCCGTTCTAGATATCAATTTTATGTCAAATTTGAACCAAATTGTCAATCTTTGTAATGATAGAAAATAGACTGAAGGATTATCCTGCATCATTCCATTACAGGTTAATTTAATTGCTTTTAACGGTTTCAGAGAATATGATGAAAATGACGTTTTCCTAAATAACAAAATACCGAAGTAACTGTTAATGTATTTTCTGCATATGCGCATTTCAGCAACTTATGTCTCATCAGTGCATATCAAACCAAAACATTTGTAAGTTCATATGTCTAGGAATGGCGGTCATGTTACTCATGTTTTCACGATGTTTATCTGCTAAAAAATAATTAGTCAAGTGCGCTACTCAGTGTCTGAGAAACTAGTTTGTTTAAGTTTTTAGTATGGTTTTGCTCTTTCAACACGGTTTTGATTTAAATTGTGTTGTTTTGACAATGCTTTGTGTCTTATGTCCTAAAGGATCTAATGCTAAACTATGTTTTTCGCTGGAGGGTTTTCAATTTAGATAGATAATTAAACAGGACTTGCCGCCCGAAGTAACAGTTGTCACTCTGTTTTTTTTTATAGAGAAAACACTGTTAGTGTTCTAGGTTTTAGTGTTGTGTTTGTGGAGTTCGTTTTTCTTTGTAGGTGTGTTGTTTCTTTAGTCTTTTGTCTTCTGGTGGTCTCGTTTTTGTCATGTCTTTGGAGTTTGAATTTGGTAAATACGAACATACCAAAATTACATGATAAGCAGTAAATTTCGTTATGCTTTACACGTGGCTCAATAAGTAACCTGCCATCAGCAGCATTAGAAACAAATGTTAAGCAATAGTTCAAAAGTTGTCAAAAAGAATCACTCATTACAAAAAATATCGAAATAGGAGGTCAAATCTAGTACCTAGGACATCAACAGAGTTCCATTCACGGAATGAAGCGTCAGTATTTCAAAAAAGAGTTAAAAAATAAAAAAAAATACCAAAGTAAAAAAAAACAGTTTCTATAAAAAGCAAGGTAAATTTTTAATGTCAGAAAGGTCTGATTATTAGGCTATTTAATACCCTCGGGGATAACTGGTTCTCAAGCAGTGACATAGGCCCTATGGTTTCAAAATGCAAAACATACAAAAATTGCATGAAAGACAGTTAATACTATTATCAAAAATTTTGTAATAGGAATTTCGTTCTCTGTTACTTGTGGTCTGTTTTCGGTGTGGATCTTACGTTCGCAACAGTTGATGAGTAATCAATATAAGAAACATCGAGGTTCCAAATATAGAATTGTTGTTTCGAGTTATATATAATATTTTACGAAATGATATGAAGTAAATGAACATGAGACCATAGCACATATGTTAAGTCCAACTGCAATAATTCTAATGAGCTGTACGGTCATTTCGGAAATAAATTCCTCATCAGCAACACTAGAACCTAAACAAAGGAAATCCATAATTTCTAAAAAATGTTTAAAATGCATAAAACCAAACGAAATCCAAATAATCAGTAATTTCAAATATAGCTAAGGACAAAACTACGATGGCGGGAGTTACTCCTTCGGTTTTAGAATTTACATAAATTTAGATAATAGTAATTGAGCAAAGTGTACACATGAGGTATTATCTAAATATATTTTAAGCCATTCAATGTCACTCATATTTTAAGATTGCAGTAAAAACAGTATATGTGTAGTGTCTATTTAATTGTATTTATAACGAAAGAGGCAGAAATGTTCGATGTAGCATGTAATGCTCCTATTTTGAAAGGGACCGACCATTTAACCTGAAGGGGGGGGGGGGGGGGGGNGGGCTATGTTTTTATTTCAAAAAGGCATTCTGAAGCTGATTTTATGTGAAAAAAATATTTTGACTGCAGAAATGATGAACGGAATAATCTGAAGTGGTCTTTCTGCCCCCAAAAATAATGCTTATTTAAAAAAAAAGTTTTCTTTTTCACGCGGAGCGCGAAAACAATTGTCTGTCCAGGAAAAAAAAAACTTAACCCCCCTTTTAAGTTAGATGGTCGGTCTCTTATCCTGATAAAAATAATTTTTACATATCAAGACACCTCACGTATATTGTGAAGATAATAAACAAATGTATTATTTGTTGAAACCTGCAGTGCTTATGTGAATATTATTACATCCAGTCGTGTTCAGCAATTTTATATTCCACATTTCTCTTACAAAGGGTTTATTTTATCTATTTAATTAAGAAAATATTTAAATATTCAAAATATCATAACATACTAGTGTGTTTAGAACAAACCTACTTCTCTATCTGATAAACATCCCGTTCTCAGTGGTCATATGAAAATGACTCAAACAGCTTTGGCAGAATTTCTGTCATGTGATTTTATTCCATCAATGAGAACAAATATCAACATGAATTACTTTTACGATTAATTGACATAGCACCAGTATTTTTATTGATTATATATCCTCTTTTGAGTTCTTTTACATCTTCAGTATCAGGTTTCTGTATATATACAGATATCTAATATCATCTGTCCGATAAAATGTAAATCTGTTCAATAGAGCAATATCAGCTGTCAAAGAAAACGTGAACTTTAATCAAGTTAATCCAAATATACATTTTCTGTTCAGTTTAGTGTTTGATACTTCATATATATGGATAAATCATGATATAGAGATATCGTTCTATTTGTCTGGCTACTGCTTTTGTTTGTTCTGCAGATTTCATTGAAGTTTCTTTCTTTCCTGATATGTTACCATTATATCAATTTATCTCGTGAGGTAAATATTTTCAGGACTTGAATGAGAGGTTACGTGTACGGCATAACGAAATTTTCTGTTTTTTTTTTCTTTTGCAACTTCGGTATTTTTGTATTTTTTCCTGATATGTTACCATTATATCATTTCATCTCGTGAGGCAAATATTTTCAGTATTTGGAAGATGTCCACTCGGTAGATGTACTTAGTACTAGATTTGGCTACCTATTTCGATATTTTTTTCTAAATGAGTACTTCTTTTTCGACTACTTTTGGATTAAGGCTTTCCATATTATATGATTTTAATGCTGCTGATGAGAGGTTAATCCTTGAAACACGTGAGCAGCATAATGAAATCAACTGTTTTTTATGCATCTTCGGTATTTTTTGTATTTTGAACCATTGGGTCGATGCCATTGCTGGTGGACCATAGGTCCCCGAGGGTATTCACTAGCCCA